>JAJMKR010000138.1:0-53700 GCA_030563945.1 Geotrichum australiense | reverse complement strand
ATTTATTAGATTGCTAGCAAGCTTCGATAGTTGTACTGTACGGAATTTCGTGTAATTGGGAGAGCGGAGTTAGAAGCCGATTATGAAATTTAGCGGACAAGTTCTTACCACCGAAAAGTACTGTACGGTAGTGCGGTACAGATAGTTGGGTCGGTGTAAAAGATTTCTTCTTTGGGTTCGTATTTTGGAAGACGGAACGCCACATCCCATGTCCGAACCGGTTCTTAACAGAAAATACGTATATTTATATTTAGATATTTATGGATGCATTTTTATCGAACGGTATCCTGATAGCTTTTTGGGAGTACGATTCTGGGACCTGGCGAGGTACCTGTACGGCCCACGGTTAGTGGTAAAACGGGTCGAATGTGTTGTGGATTTGGGCAGATATCAAGGTTTTTTTTATTATTATTATTATTTTGTACAGAAGGGATGCTGGTTTGTGTATTGTATAGATGGAACACAGTTAAAAATTGTTGTTGGGTTGTTCGTTTTACGTTTTTACTACTGTGAAATGATGGTTTGTGGAGATGGAGTTGGTGGAGAAAGTTGATATGATGTGTGATAAGAGTTGTAGCTTATACCTTTAGACTTTCTTATAAAAAAATAAGAGCAAATGTGCAGGTGATATCGTTTACTATTTAGATGTTATATGCTAAATATTAGAGTTTAGATTGTAAGTACTGTGGTAGATTTATCTTATCTCTAAGTGCGTTAGTTGAAGTACCAAACTTTAGAACTTATTGCCGTATTTGACGGTTTCGGACTCTTTCGGTATTTGAGCGAAGAGCTTCTTAAAAATAGCCGAAGATTTAAGGTGTTGAATTTGTACCCCACAAACATATAGCTAAAAAATTCCGTATAAAGTTGTCAAGATCTTTCAAAATTGCTAACCTTCTGTTTACATACCTCTGAAATATTTTCTAAAAGTATCTGGCTTTCTTTACCCGTTGCCTTCGTATCATCGGGACCGCCTATCAGTACTTTATAAGAAAAAGTTTCAAATTTCACACCCAATCTACACCTACCAACATCACCACCCAATCCCCAGCCAGCACGAAATGAAACTCTCCTCATCCATAATCCTTCTCTCACCCAAAAACCAGATCCTTTTCCTTCTCCGACCCAAAAAATCCACCTCCTTCCCACAGACCTACGTTTTCCCCGGCGGCGTTCTCGACGCCTCCGACCACGACTCCGCAGTCCACTGCGGCATCCGCGAGACCTACGAAGAGACCGGAATTCTCATAACCCCCTCAGGCAAACCCGACGAAGTACATCCTAGTCCCAATCGCGTTGCTCCTCCCGTCTCTCGCGACGCCGACGAGTCCGCGTACCAACTTACACCGGCAGGGACCTGGATCACTCCGCCCCATCTGCCACGCCGTTTCCAAACCCACTTCTTCCTCCACCGCACAACGACCTCTGGTACGATCGAAGAGCTTACGAAAGAAGTACCGCTTGATCCTGGCGAGGTTGACAGTCTTGAGTGGATGACGCCCGAGACGGTGCTGCGCCGGTTTGCCCAGAAGGAAATCCGAATCATGCCGCCGCAGTTTTACGCCGTGTGGAAGATGGCGCAGTTGGGGGTGGACGGGTTCTTGGATGAGGTAAGGGATAGGGTGTTTGAACCGAAGGTCGTCGCGAAAAAAAATGGGAAAATGGTCTTGGATTGGGGAAAGGGGGAGTTTGGGGTGGTGAAATTTGATCCGGATGGAGGGGTGTCGGAGATTGAGTATGTGAGGGAGATGGGGAAGATTTAGGGAGGTTTGGGAGGAGTGTGTGCGTTGTGGGGTATAGACTCTATAGAGTGTGAGTTGGATTTTTGTACTGTCTGGTATGAAATTGGTCGGTTAGTTGACGAGTCCTTGACATATTTCCAGTGTTAGGGATTCTTATGATTTTGATTGAACAGAATAGATTATATACAACACTAGACTATAATGTATTTTTAGGTGTGTCCGTGATATCGTTATGCTACTCCAAGGGTAACCCACAGAGATCCAGATCACCAATACTGCTGAATACCATTTTAAACTAATGGCATCAAAAGAACCACAGAAAGAAAGAAATGTAATAATATCAGCCTGGAAAGATACACTCATGCCAAACCGTTACACAACGAAATGACTGAATAGATCTTTTGAAACGCAGTTTATGGCATTTTTAGCCCACTGTCTACACTAGAAAAAGAATGAAAATAATGAAATAGTTATCAAACAGTACGTAGGATTTACTGACGCCGGGTATAACTTGAGGCATCTAATCTCCAATTAGGTCAATTTGTGCTGTTGTGAGCAGGTTTATATAAATTACCACTCGTATTTATGTCAGGTTTTATGATTCCATATTTTACGCGTCGTGTAAAACTGGAAAATTAAGTAGAGTGAGTAGTATGTATGTTAATTTGGGTATAGGATATAGAGCAGAATGAAATCAAATAAATAGTTTGATACAGAAAAGTCAGCTTCCATTATATACCGGTACACGTTATATATAAAGATTATGTTTTTGGTGTTTTTTTAAATCTATTCCTTTAAGAAGGAAAACAATATGCGCAATCCAACCATCAACTCTCTTACCCACACCTTTTTCAAAAAATTTAAACCCCCCATACCATTAGACCATTTAACAAAGATTTGCATAAAACAGATAAGAAAACATCTATCCTATATTCATCTCCCATCCAAACAAACCCTTACATTTGAACTCCCTTCACCACTTTCCCAACTTTTCACCCTTCCCTCCAACTCACCTCCGAAACCGTCCAAACCTCTTCTCCGAGCTGCCCCAAGACTCGTACTCGGACGGCCCCGGAACCCACCACTCCGTCGACACCCGCTTGTACTCGAGCACCCCGAACTTGACCGTATGGTACGCGAGTTTGTGGCGCCTCTGGCGCGTGTACGCGTTGAAAGAAAGCTTGTGGATGGTCAAGATGTGTGATAGCATTTGTTGATGTGGTATTGATGTCGGTGCAAAAGTAATTTGTGTTTCTGTGTGATTCTTTTTTTGGGGGGTTTGTGTTTTTTTTTTTGGAGGGTTTGGTGTGGTGTAATTGTGTGGTCGGGAATGGTTCTGGATGGGGAAGTGGGATTTTGTAGAGAGATGATGTTTGGCGGTGGAATTTTGGAGATGTTGAGAATGGTTTAGAGCTACAGTTGTTGTTTGACAGCAACGGGTTGGATGTAATTTAACATCTTTTTATTCAGTCCATCTATATGTATAGTACGAACTCTTTAACGTTTTTTGTTTTTGTTTTTAATCTGCTCATTATGGAAAAAGGTGATACATCTCAATAAGCAAGTTTTGATAAAGTTTTCAGGTTTGCAAGAAGCAAGAAGCAAGTTTGAGTAATCTCGAATGTCTAAAAATGTAGTACGTCTATGAGCAAATACCTGTAGATAGGCATACAAAATCTTTCTAATATATAAACCAGCATTTGTCTGCGCTTGTAAACTGATTTCTAGTTGGTGAAGTGTTTGATTTTTTTAATATCATCAATACGCTTAATTTTCTGTTGCAACAAAAATTCTGGAACAAGCCTTTCTGGTAAAAAAACTGCACAAAATCTATTCAAAGATCTAAAATAATTCAAAGGTTCAAACATATCTGAATTCCTATAGTCATCAAAATCTACTATCAGATCACCAAAAATGAAGCACGTACAAACATATCCCTTTGGCGGCTCATCCACCGCGACCTCCTCCGACTCCGAGGGTGGTCTCTCTACCCCATCTGACGTCTTTGAACACTCCACCATGCTCAACCTACAAATCCCCAAACCTGTTTTAACAGGTGACGAAGTGCCCTCGAACGTCTACTTTGGCAAACCCTACTTCCCCTACTTCAACGATGCAAATCCCCTTTCTATTTTCTCTCTCACAAATAGGTCCCACCCTGTTATTTCCCATCGCATTGCCAAAATTCTCGACCGTGAACGTGCTCGTGGTGTTAATGGGATTCCTATGTACCTAATTGAACATGTTGACCCGGATACTGATGCCAACGCGGCTGACTACCCCGGCAGACGCGATGCGTATGCGTTTGACTGGAGACAGTTCTGCAGATGGGCTCAAATGGAATTTTATGGTCCCGCATCTGAAGGGTTCCCAGCGTCCGAGTTCAAAGGTCTGCTAATGACGTTGCTACGTAACTACGGCACAGACTACTGGACGGCCATCCATGATCTTGAATATGACGAGGTCGATGTATTTTTGGAGACCTACACCAAGCGTTATTACGGGCTCCGTGAGCGCCGAAGAGACTACAGAAACGACAAGCGGATTGTAGAGAAGATTGGTAATAATGGAATTTTGGCATCTGAAGAGTATGAATACTTGAGATGTTTTGAAATGGCGAAAGAAAAGTTTGAGGCCGTTCAAGGGTGGGAAGTTTTGATGATGTTGTACGAAATGGAAGAAAGTTTGTTTATTAAGGTTCTTGATAAGAGTAAGGAACTGGGACTTGGGCATGGAGATTTACCAACTTTTGAAAAAGTTGGTGTTGAAGAGGTCACAAAGAAGCTGTACGAAATCATGTCTAGCACTGCTTGAAATAAACGTTTGTATAGTATTTATACTGTTGATTTCGAAAGTGTACTCTCCTTATTTAATCTCTCTATAGTTTAACGATCTGTTAAATTTTATATGGCTGGAAATCGCTCTATTAATTATTTCAGGAAATCATATATCAAACTGGTTTTTCTATTAAATTTTCAAGCTGTAAGCCGTTGGAAACTTTAAGAGGCAACCATACCGGGTCTTTGAAATAGATTTAGGGGACATTCCTCATCCAATTCACAAATTGTTCAAACTGCCTTGTTTGTGTTTGGACAGAAATAAAGATTATACAGTATCCGCTATTTTCCTTAAGAAACAATTTGTCAATTTTTGGCCCATAAACGTTTATCATCTTTGAATCTTTTTCATGATATATGTTGGAAATATCATATCTATAAAATGAGAAGCTTTATGAGGAATGGTAAACAAGATCACAGATTTATTGAGATTAAAAAACGAACTTAAATATGTGCTGGTTGTGTGATAATTTCTGAATCAATTAAATGCATTCTTCTACAACGTGCAATAACTGTTTTGAAGGCTCGGTTGATACTCTTTGATATATTTGGAGTATATTCAGAATTTATTATCGCTAATTACGGGAACGAATTTTTAGAAAATATCTCTCTATTTAATCGAATATTCATATTATAAACTTATTAAGGACAATCTATTGGGTATCTATTTACAAGTGTTAAAGAAGGATTTATGATTTTGTTGTGATATCATAGTAATGTGCCTATATCTTTCCAGCTAACATCAGACCATACCCTACCGATATTATTATTGCAAATGATGCAATGCTAGCCGGGACACCACGAGAGATGAAATCTTTCACGGTAAGATAGGGCTTTCCTTCTTTGTTCACGGTGCAAATAGCTGTAACATTTGGAAATCCTGATGTAGGTAGTCCCATAGCAGTCGAACACAAAAAGGCAGTGGCCAGAACAAGAAGGTTTGAAAAATTTCCAGGAAGTGTTTCGCCAACTGATCTGATCAAAGGAAGAAGTATCAAAGCTGCAACAGTATGAGAGATGAACGTTGCAACAACAAGCATTAAAAGACACAGAATCACCAAAATGGCATAAGGCGACAGTCCAACAATTACGTGGGTTTGAATTGCAATTGCGATAGTATCAAGAAGCCCCGAAGTTGAGACTGCTTTTCCGAGTGCGACGCCACCCATGGCAAGCGCAACAATAGTCCAAAGAAAGGAGTTGAAATCATCAGAAGACAAAATTCCACTCCCGAAAAATAGAACGATTGGAATCAATCCAAGAACTCCCATCTCACCTACAAATGGTGTGAGCTTCTGAGAAACACACCATGAGGCAATGGTAAGTACTGTAACGGCACAAATAAACCAATGTTTGAAAGTGAAATTGGAGTTTTCCCTGGATTCAGGGATTTGGATACGGAGTCCTTTTTCAGGTTTGAAAGAGAAAAATAGCCCTAGCCAAGTGGTAATGATGCAAAGTGCACTAACAGGTATAGATACCATAAACCACTGTAACCAAGAGATTGGGACTGTCATGTTTTCCAAAGCAATTATATTCTGAGGACTGGCAATAGGCGAAGCCATACCACCAATATTTGCAGCCAAAGCAATACCAAGAATGATAGCTTTGGAGAATGGAGAATCGGGTGCAATAGCTTCCAAAAGTGGTTGAGAGATGGAAATGCAAAGAACAGGAGCTGCAACATTGCTGATCCACATACTCAGAAAAGTAGTAATTGACATGATTGCAAGTAATATGTACTTGGGATTACTTCCAGCTCTTTTCAGAACGCTGATTGCAAGCATTTTTGCAATGCCATGCTTGGTCAAAGCAGCACTCATAGTAAACCCAGCAAGAAGAAGCATGATAACTGATGACCACATTTGAGAGAAGATAAACTTTGAAGCGTCAGAAGCGGGCATGGCAACGCCAGTGTCATCGCAAGGAATGCGAAGACAGATGACGAGGAAGGGAACAAGAAGTGAAGTTGCAAATAAAGGGAGCGCCTCAGTAGCCCAAAGAGAAGAAGCTGCAATGACTACAGCCAAACACTTATTCTGTTCTGGAGATGCAAGAATAGGGCAAAATAATAAAGTAAAAAAAGTGGCGGTGATAAAAACCAATTTGGCAACGACAACCCAATTGTCTTTGAGAGCTCCCAAAATGCTGGTAGGCTTTTCGTCTTTGACAATGACGCTAGATAATGATGAGACACCCGAGGAACGGATCTCAGTATTTCCAGTAGTATCCATACTGGAGATAGGAGTAGGGAGAGGCACAATACTATCAAAACTGGGAATGGTAGCCATCTCGAGGTCTTGAACATAAGAAGTTTCACGGGTAATATAGCTGTTAGTCATAGTGAATTCTGTTTTGTAGTATTGAGAGTAGAACAGTCTTTAGATGAAAGCTAGTATTGAATTGTTGACAAATGTACAGATACTAATATACACCCCTTCTTGGAAAAACAGAGAATTGAAGTTCTTCTTATAGTTTTTTGTATTTTAAATGACTTATACGCTATCTCTAGCGTCTCCTGCAGTAAAAACATATTGACAATAGCATCAAAACGTGTTCAAATAGTCTACCCCTAGTCACAATGATAGTATATGTTAGCCTTTACGTTTACAGGAAGTTATAGACCAGTTGGAAAAAACTTTTATTTAAGATACTCATGCAATATACAAATTCTGAAAAGTCTTTTTAACGAAGCCATGCACTAAAAGCACTTTTTAGGAAAGCTCTCGACAAAAGCCACATACTATACGAACTTTTCAAAGAAAAAACTCTTTTGGTGAGACCATGCACCAGAAGAAATTTGTAAAGAAACCTTTTGACGAAGTTATGCACTAAAAAATTGTTCTGTACTTGTTTTGACAATACCATGCACTATACGATTTTCTCACATTTTGGTTTTGAGCTCATTAAAGGCACGTTTTTTCTCTCAGTTATTGTAATTATAATTACCTTCTCAAGGAATAATGCGCTATCGATATCTTTCCCAGAAATTCCAAATGAAATGCTGGTTTATAAGGAACAAAATTTTGTATGGCACTTGTGGAGGAGACCTTGGTATGCTTTATGTATTCAGAATTTCGCTTGACGCCTTTACTATGAATAGTCATGGTTACCCCTAAAATTTGTAATTTTTATTCTCTTAGGATATATGAACTGCCATAATATGGAAAAGCATACTATACTTTGCTTCAATCTCCTACTCTTCAATATTGTCTAAAATACCATCCGAAACTAGATTTTTGCAAAAAAATTTAAATTTGGGTTTATAAACCTTTAATTGTTCATTACCGATATAGGTCTAGACTGACAGCTTTTGAATAGGACTACAATATAAGATGAAAATACGAGAGCTTTGTATAACCCAGCTTGAAGCCAGTTCAAATACTACACTATTTCTGTTAGTAGTTAAAGTAAATTGCACAATCTCCTAAGTAGTTTCATCAGTTTTTGGAATAAGAAGCTCCTCGGGCCTACTTTTGTAAAGTTTTTGTAAATTGGCTGTTCCATCCTGATAAGTTATCAGAAAAGGTCAGTTTTTAGTTTTTCCTGTTATGTCAGTTGTATATGGTGTGTACACAATTTTGTTAAGAAAACTGGATTCTATTTTTTCTTTTATATAGAATACTAACGGTCTCGAAACGCTGTTTTTGCTTAAAGAAAGTCTATATAAGTTATTTCTGTGATATAGTATACACGCAATACAGTCACTCTCACGGAGGTCAAATAAAAATCTTGATTGAAAATGAAAATTTCACCTGTATTTTTTTATTGGTATTAGAAGAAAGTTCAAAAAAAGCGTTTTAACAATTTGTCTGTGCTATCCTAGTTTTCATTTTATTAAAAATTGATGTGTTTGAAATTGGAGACGATTGGTCAACGGTCGGGTAAGTACACTACTATAAACGTTTATTCTTGTTTTTTCTTCAATTTCCAGTTTAAAACAATTAAATTTGTTGACTACCCAAAGAATTCTATTTACAAAACACGCAGTATGCTAAGAATTTACGCAATAGCGATCTTTTGTGCCCCTTGTGCAAGCAAGAAAGTGAATCTACTGTACACCTCTGTTTTAAATGCCCCTTATCCTTGAAGAACAGAAAGCTAGTTGGCCTGTCTGAAGACGTCTTTTCAACGGAGTACAATTTTATAGAAAATATCTGTCATGGACGGATACCAACAATGCAACTAGTAACTTTTGGGAGATTTGTCACTGCTATCTACAAACTTCTCAAGCTGGAAAGATTTAATATATCAAAGCAAACGCCTACCGAAGCCCCAGAGAAAATGCCGTATTTTATCAAGGAGATCTGCCATGGAAACTACAGGACCAAATGGGAACTTACTGAATAACACTGGCTCGACATTCGATGAATGTCTTTTTTTTCTAATATAGTCCATAGATTTTATTTGTTTGTAAACCTTTTTAATATCCAGTTCCCGCGGGATATCAAAAATGGTTTTATTATTTGTATAGTTTTATGAATTATATATATTTAATAAAGCATTGGAAAAAAAAAAAAAAAAAAAAAAAAAAAAAAAAAAAAAAAAAAAAAAAAAAAAAAAAAAAAAAAAAGTACATTCAGATCTTGTATTTTGCTCCATCATGTATCTGTACAAATTTTCTGAAATTTTTCTAGGATTCCAGCAAACGTTTTGTGGTAGTATTTGAATCAGATCATTTTTGTTTTAAATCACTTATTATTTGCAAAAGTCATAACAGACTTTTTTAGATCTAATACCATAATAATCATTGGTATGACCTGAGCTACAAAAAAGAGAGGTGGAAAAGTAAAAGTTCTAATATCACAAATTTGAAATAATTGTTTTCAATAACCAGCGGGTATAGTATTATAGTCTTGTTTCCAATTTTGTTGCCGCTGTTCCCGCAGTTGTCCCCTTTTAAAGAATTTGCAATGGTATTCCTGAATCCATACCATGCTTTTCTGATGGTAAGGAATACGGTCATTTTGTTGTTGTTGTCATAAATATGTTCAACCCAAAGACTGTGGAGCACAAAGGAATTCTTAAAACTAATTGGTTAAAACAAACAAAACATTATTTTTTGGATTATATGCGACAAGATCTTTCATATATTAAAGGGGGTTTGTTTATTGCATTGTAATTTGAAGGATGCTCCATCTAAAATGCAAATAACTTTGTGTAGATACAGTTTTTGACCAATTAAAGATCGTAATTATATTTTTGCCACCATATCTAGATTAGCTTTTAATATATTTAATATATTTCCTTTTATAGGGGTTATCTTAGGCTACATTTCAAACTGCCAAATAGATTTTCCCTCAACTGAATTGTTTTTATAGCTCTCAAATTGTTTATTCTCTATAGATACTGGAATAAACCACAAAAGTATTTGAAGAAAGATTCGGTTTGGATTTCCAGAAGACTAAAACAGCTGATTTGCTGACATGGGGTATTGTTGATAATTGCTTGTTTGGATAGTATTCAGCTATTATATAACTGTGAGTATAATAATAGTTGTATGATTTACTGTATTTGAATATTGATTCTATATTGCCTGCAGCAGCTATATTGTACGTTGTAGCTACTAGTATGAATAGGTTATAAAGTGTGCTCTTTATTGTATAATTATATACTCACATTTTTGACGTTTAATGTACATTTCTTCTGTCAAAAAAGACCCATGTCTAACATAGCGTATGTTATATTAGCTTGCTTTCATTGCTTTTGTAACAGCACATATGGCATGTAACCACATTTGACAAGTATTCATATAGCAATATGAAATGTGCTTTGACAGTGTTAGAGTATTTTTCAAATTGTCCAAGTGCATATACTCAAAAAAAAAAGTAGCAAATGATATAGTAATACGGGTGGTTCCGTAAAATATATCCATGTCCTAAGACAGCTTTGCAGGAAGTCGTTCGTGATGTTGCTATCTTTTATTGTATGATATATATTTTGTACGTAAATCATCATTTTAACTACACTAATAGACTATGCAAATAAAGCGGTACCCCACATTTTGTGCACATGGCTGTCAACCTTTCAGGTGTTTTATATCATCTTTCTTCAATTTGGACCAATGAGCTGATCTTTATGGAGACGTGATTTCTTCAATCCCATGTCATTTTTACAAGTAAGCTACATTCGTGGGGATGAAGGTCTACATATTTTGTAAGAATGCATGTGTGTTTTACATTCAAGTCATGTATCCGCAAAGACATGATACTCCTCATAAACATCCTTTGAGAATTGGCAAGATGGTCAATTCTATATTGACAAAACATCTATAAAATGGTTGGTTTATATCTTCAAAACATTTTTTATAATCAACCAATACAATCAATATCTTCATCTTCACCTTATACTAATCTAAATCTCTCAAAGCTCTGTGTATCAATACCTAATTAAATCTATAGATATAATAATATTCGACTGGCCCAGTATTAGCAATGCAATTTTCCAAACTTTCCGTTCTCACTTTTATATCCAACGTGGTCGCACATGGAATTGTTACCGACATCAAGATTGGTTCCGAATGGCACAAAGGCTCACTTGTGTTCCAAGACCCCTACTCCAACCCTATCCCCGACCGTTTCATGTGGTCTTTCTTTGGTGCCGGGAACGGGCCTGTTCCTGATTTCACCACCAAGGACATCACTTGTAACCAATTTGCAAAGCCTGCCAAACTTACTGCTGATGCCCAAGCTGGCGATGAAGTCACTTTTTATTGGACTGAATGGCCTTCTTCCCACAAAGGCCCAGTTATGACTTACCTTGCCAATTGTGGTGGTGAGTGCACTGAAGTCACAGATCCATCTTTACTCTCCTATTTCAAGATTGATCATGCAGGATATGAAAACGGTGAATGGATCTCTGACAAAATCATTGCCAACAACAATTCTTACACTGTAAAAATTCCTTCCGATATTGCTCCCGGTAACTATCTTCTTCGTCATGAATTGCTCGCACTTCACTCATCATCTTATGAACTTGGAGCCCAATTTTACCCATCCTGTTCAAACCTTAGAATTTCTGGTTCTGGAACTGCTAATCCTCCTGGAGTCAAGTTTCCTGGTGCATATCAAAAGGAAGACCCTGGTATTTTGTTCAATCTTTACTATGGTTTCAGCACTTATCAAATTCCTGGTCCCACTGTCTACACTCCCGGTGCTACTTTTAGTACTGTTACTGCTGAGCCCGAAACAACTACGGAATCTTTGGAGTCCATCGTTTCTTCTACTCCAACTACTGTAAAGGTTGTATCTTCTGTTGTTACATCCTCAACCACAAAGGAATCAACCAAAGTTGAGCCTAATTCATCTACAAAACTTGTCAGTTCTACATCTACCAAAGCGGTTTCTATTCCAATTACTTCTGTGGAACCTACTACCTCTTCTAAACCCACAGAATCTACTGGTCCCATCACTAATACTCAAGGCACAATTTCCACTGTAACTTTGATTTCTACCAAAGTTGTCACCACCACTGTCAGCAATAATGATTGCTCAGCCCTCACCACTTCTAGAAGTGCCAGCCTCAGCCAAAAGATCAACGACTGCTTGGATCAAGTCAATGAAGAAATCAACCAGGCTCAAAACTCTAATGGTGGGCATGTTGATATTTCTGCTATTGAAGCTAAGCGAGCTCAATGCTATCAAATTACAGCCTAATGTTGGTTTATCAAAGCTCTGCGAGAAATGGTGATATGTTAGTCTATTTATATAGAAACTACAAATAATTAAATGCTATATTATATTATGTTTATCATAGTCGACAGAAGTTTTAAGAGCAATTCTTGGTCACCTCTAGACAGATTGCTTTCTTTGTATAGACAACAGTTAAAACCCAATTTAACTCAAAAGACTTCTTATTAAAATTTGTCTGAATAGCTATTTCCAGTATAATTCGCAACTGAAAAGAGCACTATCATGTGCAACTATAATACTATTAGAATTTTATTTGGACATTTCAAAATGATGGAATGAGTACAGTCAATTCTTTTAAACAAAGTTGTATTATGAAGTCTCTGCATTTATTTATAGGCCCTTGTATTGTACTATCATATTTATCAGATAGCCATAACACAGTTTGATTCAATGTGCGACAGACTTTTGTTTCCATATATTTATATTATCAAGTGCATACCAATTATGACTTTTGTATATTGGGCTTATCTGATTCAGTTTGTTATGATTTCACTACATTAACGTGGAATTCTATAGCAGATTATATTGACAATTTGCTTATACACAGAGGGGCTCAATAAATATCAATAAATAAGATAAACGTTTGCATCTCCATAATGGTGCTCAAACCTATTTTCAAAGCTATCAATTCACAAATTCCCGATACAGTGGGCCAACGCATTTATAATAACTGTATACTTAAACCGATCAATTTCCCAACACGCCAGTAACACAAATATTTGTAAATCATAAACATCATAATACTATTATACTATATTTATCGTAAAACACCGCCTGAAGCCTAAAGACTTTTCTTTCTTCTAATTGCCTTGTCAGCTTCCCACACTCCTCTATCAACCACAGCACCCAAAGTCAAAACACCTCCAATGATCGAGCACACACTCGTCAAAAATGCACCAAGTGATTTCTGTCGCTGTTCTCTGTTAATAACTTTCATTGGCGAAATGTCGTAAGCAAAGTAAACACCAGGAGTTCCTCCTCTGTTATGAATGGTGTGTGGATGATCCTCATCTTTTCCTCCTTTAAGACTTCTTTCGTGTGATGTTGCACTGTATTGATTCGTTTCCAATATAGTTCCGTCGAGTCGCGCGAACGTAGTTGAAACAACTTTGATAAAGTATTGAAAAGTAAAATACTTTGCGTCCGTATCCCTATGTGTTCCATCGAGAGGATTCACCAAATCTTTGGCACGAGGATCATTCACAGGCTCACCAAACGACAGGTGATTGATAATATGTTCAAAAGAGTAGGGCAAGTCTGGGCGGTCGTATAGTGACATATCGTGGGCGTGTTGTTGACCATCTTTAGAGCTAACTGGTGCTCCAGGTGCAAAATGAAAGTTCCCTACAACCTTGTTGACTTTAACGTGCCCCGCAATATTACATCCTTCGTTTTTAGAAGCTTCCACTTTTTCTTTGTACTGCTCCAGATCACACTGCTCAATATTACTTCCATCGTAAAATGCCCAACCTACTTCCATATACGCCCTTCTCACATCCTCGCACGTATTACAACACTTGTTTGATCCTTCTGGCGCAGCACCCCAACAGGAACCGCAGTAATCAGGTCCTTTATCGGCATACAAAAGTTTGATACGTTTCTGTTCTTCTGTTTCTTCCCCATTGAAAGACACTTCAACAGATCCAATCTTGTTACCTTTTGGATCCAATCTTGTTTTGTGGACACCGTGACTGATAGCTGTTTGAGCTTCACCCGACACATCCAAAATGTCCATTGTGAGTAAATCACAAGGAATGTGCGGGAAAGTGACATCGAAATTTATCAGGAGCTTCTCCCCGCGTGCCTTATCGACAACCAATTCCGGTCGGTACTCGATTTTTGTATAGTCCCAGTATTCTGATAACGTTAGATACACGATGAAAAGAACTGACAGGATCGTGACTAGACCACCAGAAGCTGTCCTGATGCGCGCATCTTCGACAGTTTTGGAAAAGACATCAAATGAAAGTAGGTCTTTTGGGGCCATTTTCCAGAATTCGTTGAAAGATTTTGGAAATGATAGTTCGATGTCGAGGTGGTAAGTTTCTGCGACTTGTTCCACGTCAAAGAATTTGGGTGAAAATCCAAACAAATCCTATTAACGTGTAGTTGGGTTTCGTTGCAATATATTACTTTTAGACTCAAGAGTTTAAGTTTTAGTGCTATGTAGTATATATTATATGCTGTGTCACGCATTTAGAACTTGGTACTCCGCTAAAAATACTTTTGGTTTATTTACGTACTATAGTACTCAAGTATTTTAAGTCTTGTACTATGTTGCTAGTTCTAAAAACGGGACTTTTCAATATCATGCAAGATTAAAAACTATGAATTTTGAACGCACAAAAGCTAGTGAACGCAAATAAAAAGTAACAAACCAGCATGTCAATAGTTACATCCAATACCAATTGTAAGCCATTTGACAGTGTAGCTTATTCCACGATTGGTGAAAAGTTTTGAAAACAGCCAGTCTCTACAGTGAAGAAAAAACAGCAAAGGGACCGGATAAAAGTTGTTCCAAAATAGTAGTACTGTAGAAGATACTTTATGATTGATTTTGCGGGAAATATGCTCTAGTTCAATGATTTTTGAGATCAGCCCGTATAACTCTGTGTTGTGTATTGTATACACTCCGTCATGGTTATGTCATTTCGCTGGGCGGTGTGGTCGAATTCAGGATCACCCCACAGTGGTCGGTGACTTCAGACGCCAAATACAAATCCGAGTAGCCTACAGGTAACCCAAGTGTAAGTGGCGAGCTGTATTGCGGCTCCAGAAGTTCACTGCAGGACTTTGTAATAATTTTTGTGGGCTGTTCAGTGTTCAGAGTTCGGGTCTTCAAGCTTCGGTTACCTAGGCTGGTATTCATATGTGCTTGAATTAGAAATCCAAGTGGCATCTCGAGATTGCTTGAATAGTTTGACACAATTTATTCAGTCAATACAAATATGGTGTGGATATGCAGGTTTAAGTAGTGAAGCCCCAATAAAACCAATAGTTATTTGTTATTTATTCCGGATAAACACAAGAGTCTAGCCCCGCTACACCTACCAAATCTGTTTAAATATTACCCCAGAAAATCAATTGGCGGAAATAATAAACAAAAAGTTGCGCGACACACCATAGTGAAATAAAGTTGGATTTCTCCAATTTTATCCGACAAAAAAAAATCGCCGTAAGTAGACTTTTTTTTATATTTTTTTTTTCAAAGAATTGATATTCTCCGCCAGTTGTCATTTTTATTTGTTCTTTCCCTCTTCATTCTATCTAGTTCTCATATCTTAACAGTTCACTAAGTCATTCATCATGTCCGAGGAAATTTTGGAAAAGTCGTCAATTCAAGAAGTCTACCCTCTGGCTACAGAGAAGGAGCTTCAAGCTCAACATGCTAGATACTCATCGTTCATTAACAAGTTCAAAGAACTATACGGTACTTCCCCTGATATTGGTCTGCGAGGCCCTGGAAGAGTCAACTTGATCGGTGAACACATCGATTACTCCGACTTCTCTGTGCTTCCTATGGCTGTTGACAGAGACATGCTCATGTGTGTCAAGTTCTCCGACTCTAAGGGTGATGAAGGAACCATCAAACTGGCCAATATCGACAGTGCAACTTTCCCCTCTAGAAGTTATTCATTCTCTACTGACCCCAAATCATTTATCGAAATTGATCCTAAAGTTAGCGACTGGGGAAACTACTTCAAGTGCGGTGTAGTCGTTGCCCAAGAATTTTTAACTCAACGTGGGGCTGAATATGGAATCAAAAAGATTGATCAACTGAAATCCATGGAGGTTCTTGTGACCGGTAACATTCCTACTGGTAGTGGTTTGAGTTCTTCCGCAGCTTTCGTTGTCTGTGCTACACTTAGTGTTCTCATGGGATACGGATTCAAGCCCACAAAGAAGTTACTCACACAACTATCAATCAAGTGTGAACAGCATGTAGGTGTAAACTCCGGTGGAATGGACCAATCTGCATCTATCTATGGTATTGTCGACCATGCCTTATTCATCACTTTCAAGCCTACTTTGACTGTTACTCCATTTTCATTCTCTTCTACTAAATCGGCCAAGTCTGAAGAGGAACCATTCTCTTTTCTTATTGCAAACTCACTTGTTGTATCCAACAAGCACGAAACTGCTCCTACCAACTACAACCTGAGAGTTGTTGAAATTACCCTTGCTTCATTATTACTTGCAAAACATCTTTTTGATAAAGAAGGGAAGACTGTATCTGACCCTTCTGAATTACTTCCTGCTGACGGAAATTTGCAAGCAGGAACATTGAGAAATGTTCTTGAATATGTATACCCAGATAATACTTTTGGTGAAGACGCATCTTCGGCTTTTGTTGGCTCTATCGAAAAGCTCAAAGCTATGGAGAAACTGGCAGATGAAGTTCTAGCAGAGTCAGAGGACAATGCCGAAGGACATACAACCGAAACCGTCGCTAAAATTCTTGGAATTTCTCCTGAAGAGTTGGTCAAGAGATATATGACCAAATATCCTGTGCGCTACGAATATCTTGCTCTTCGTAAGCGTGCTGTTCACGTTTACTCTGAAGCTGCTAGAGTCTTTGAATTCCTTAACGCTTTGAACTCTCCTCCTGCTGGTAAGTCGCTTACTGAGACTTTGGGAGATATTTTAAACAAGTCACATCAATCAGCTATTGATCTGTTCAAAAACTCTCATCCTAAGGTTGACGTACTTTGTGAGATTGCAAGACAGAATGGAGCAGCCGGAGCCCGTATCACTGGTGCTGGTTGGGGTGGTGCTACCGTTCACTTAGTTCCAAATTCCAAATCAGAACAATTGGTGCAAGCTTTGAAAACTCAATACTATGCTAAGGAATTCCCTGAAGCTAGTGCTGAAGTTGTCGATGATGCCATTATCTTGTCAAAACCAGGTAACGGTACTACTATCCTTGTTGACGGATTTTTTGAAAAGTTATAAATTTTGTATTTGCTAAAATAGAAATCGTGTATGAATATATATTAACGAGCTAGAATTTTTACTATGAAATGCCTATGTTACTACTGTTGTTTTCTGTTGTTTTAAGATTTCAGTAGTTGGCATTTGGAATACCGGAGTCCGGGACCGGAGATCCTAGCCCACTATTTTGAGGTAAAGTTAACCCTGAAACAGCAAAATTACAGTACATTTCTGTGCTGAACTGAATAAACGTTTAATGGTAAACTGATGATGATTTTCCTAATATCAAGTCTTTCATAGCTAATGTAAATATCTTTACAAATTCAACTTCTGTGAAATGACGATTAAGCAGCATTCAGGGAGCTTAATTCAAATTGACTTGTATAGAGTGCACTATATCGGTTTTTCAAGAGCACAATTTCATTTCTGTAAATCTTGGAAACTGTTGTGACCACACTATTTGGTGCTTAATGCTTCAGCAATATATGTGCATGACAACGGTTGAATTCAATGATTCAATACTAGTGCAAGCATTGGTTAGCATAGCATGAGTATTCAAGCCGTTGAATGTAGTTATTTAATTAACAAATTTCTTTGTATTGTTGATGAGAAAAATAGTTGATAATTTGGTGAGAAGAATCCATGAGAAATTTTGAGCTGAGATTGATGCATGTCAAAATTTGATTTCAGCACAGCAGTTGAAGCTCGATATTAACTTACAATAAACTACCAGTTTTGCCTTTTTCTTGGACTCAATACTAATCTGATCGATGCTTTTAGCAGTCAAAGCAAAGTACTAAATTCAATAATATTTAGTATAAAGAGTTATAAAAACTAAAATTAAAAGACCAAGTCTATCAGATCTAACTAACATATCTATTACAGGATGAGCAGGTTTCTTTACCATAAAGAAAGAACAGACGTATTAACGTACACAAAACGTAAACCATTCACTTGCTAAATGTCATTCAAAAAAAAAAAAGAGCAGAGATTAAACCACAAGACAGAACAAACGAATAACATGCAGACGATAACCATTCAATAGTTAAAAGTCAATCAACATTTCATAATAAAAAGAACTACTTTTTTTTCTTTAAACACAAGAGATTCTTCCATCAAGCTGCTTAGAAAGCGTGTTGGTTCAGCATATGTCCCATCTTCTCCTTCTTCGTCTTCATGTAGACATCAAGTTCAGCAATTGATTTTTGGTCCTTTCCCCATGATTTAGGCATCATAGCAACTCTTTCAGTCACACAGATTTCACCATTCTTCCCCTGTATATCAACAATTTTGGCAGGGTTGTTAGTTAGTAATCTGATCTTGTGTTGCTTCAAGTCGGCCAAGATAGCTGTGGCAATGCCAAAGTGTCTGTTCTCAGCTGGGTGTCCAAGTAGTTGGTTGGCAACAACAGTGTCAGCTCCTAGGTCTTGTAAATTATAAGCCTTCATCTTCTCACTCAGGCCAATACCACGACCTTCTTGTCTAAGATATAATAAAATTCCTCCTTCCTGGCTAATGAGTCTTTCAGCTTCATCAAGTTGTTCGCCACAGTCGCATCTTGTGGATTTCATGATATCTCCAGTAAAGCACTCAGAGTGCAGTCTTACTAAGGGATCACGGCCGTTTTCAGTAACGATAGTCTCTCCAGTTTCCTTTTCATCAGTGTATTCATGAACACTTAGTGTTCCAGCATAATTGCCTCGTACAATGTGCTGATCTTCGGTCTCTGAAGGAAATGGTTGTGAAAGGGTGATAGATCTAGGTGCGCCTCTGTATACCCAGGCCATATGTTCCTTGTCATCGACATTTGTAACATACCGGTAGAGGAAAGCTTGGCCGTACTTTGTAGAAACACGGGCCTTTTGGGTGCAATATACTTGAGGGACAGTGTTTTGGCGGTGAATGAGTGACGCTTCTTCGATCAACGAAATGGTGTTAGCGTCGAGTTGAGAGAAAAGGCGCTCTAGAAGAGCTTTCTTTTGTTTTTGGGTAAAAGTGACAAAGTTTTCTTCAAGGAAAGGAGTTGAGCTTCTGGAATTGTCATTTGAAAAGAGAGATTCGAGATCACTGGTAGAAGAGCTGAAATACTGGTAAGTGTTGTTGCTGAAGCTCATTGTTAATAAGGAACGTGTAGTATTGTATTGTTTTGATCAGAGGGGGTTAAAGAATGAATATAAGGAGACAGCTCAGTAAGGACTGATGAGTTGGCGATGTAGTGACGAGAAACAAATACAATTCAAGGAACACCCCGGAGTTATATATCCTTGGCAATTCACATTGGTGAGTTTGTGATCTTCATTGAAAAATTTGATTTAGCTCTGTCAGGTTCTCCGTGGAAATTTGAATTTAATGGAGGTTTCTACTTTTTACTCCATGGATCGTCACTAAAAAGAAGGTTTTACTACAACACCGACAATCATGGTTTTTGGTACTTCAGGCCTTTGTTTTTTGTTTTATTGTCATTTGGTTAGTTTGATTAGACAGTAAGCTTTCAAACTCAACTCAATGTATCAATTTTACTGTACTTTTGTGTCTCGATTTTACTTTTGGTCTTCTTTTTCTTCTTCTTCTTCTTCTTCGTCTTTCATGAACA
Source organism: Geotrichum australiense (assembly GCA_030563945.1). Lineage (NCBI taxonomy): Eukaryota > Fungi > Ascomycota > Dipodascomycetes > Dipodascales > Dipodascaceae > Geotrichum > Geotrichum australiense. The sequence continues at coordinate 33,905 of JAJMKR010000138.1, read as the reverse complement.
CATAAAGTGGACTTAGCTTTCTGGTGCATAATTCCATAATCCTTCGATATTGTTTCATTTAACTCAATGCTAAGCACAGTCGCCAAAACAGCAGTAGCTGGGTCTGCGGTTTTTTTTGCATGGAGGGCAGTGTCCTCTCATGCCAGCACCAGCCCCAATAGAATCTATCAGCCGTGAGTTTCACCCTAATTAAGTTTCTCTGCTTATTGAAGTTGATGCAACTGGACGTTCTTCATATTAATGGTTTTTTCAACTGCAGCATTCGGTATGTTCAAGAGTTTGAGCCACTGACCATTCTACCTCGACCCTTACTCGCAAACTTCACTTATCGCGGCGATCCCAAATCAGATAACCTTACAGCGGAATTGCTTCGCATTTTGAAAGAGAAGGAGTACAATGTCGCCGCTGTAGATGTTGAAGCAGAAAGACCTGATATTCAGGAGCTGTTGCTAAATTACTCGGTGAGTGTGAAAGTTGCAATTGAGTTTTGTGTGAATGCTTTTTATTGACTTTGATACTATTAGGTAAACAAGCTACCTACTATAGTGGCTATAAAAGGTGGACTTCCTTATGCTAAGTTTACAACTGAGACCTCAGATATTGATAGCCAACGGCTCAAAGCATGGGTCGAGTCCGTGTCAAATAAATAACTTATTGATCTGATTTCCAAACTTGGACCACTTTATCATAGAAACTACATGTTGCAAAGTATTTTCCATCAATGCTCCAATCACCTCCGTATACCATACTCTCGTGTCCTTCTTTTATACTTTTAACCACATCCAACCCGTTTTCCGTATCAATGATTCGAGCCCCATCGTACATGCAACAAACACCTATCTTCGAGCCTGTTCCTTCTGGTCCGGGTACCAATCTCCATACACCACCTCCCAAGTTTGATTCAGACTTAATGTTCGGCATGTTGTAGGAATCTAATGCCTCACCTAGCATTCGGAAATCAATCGATTTTAGCTTATCATCGTAACCTCCTGTAAGCATTAAATGGTCTGATTTCCAAGCCCTGCCTGTAGTTGATAACCCATTTCTAGGGAGAATCGACGTAATCCCGGCATCATGAATGCGAGAGCTTCTCAAAATAGGACCTGCATGTGATTCTCTTAAATCATGGGCTATTAGAGTAGAATCGTCTCCCCCGCTGAACAAAGCGTTGGCTAAAGGACCTGTACCGAAAGCCGATATCCATGCTTCCGCAGTATGTGGAGTTGGCATTTCGGTCGATATACTTGCCGATCCATCACTATTGAATTCCCCCACAATTACATTACCATCTGAAAGCGTAGCCGAAAAGGTATTGAAACTGATTGGTGATATAGAAAGTGAAAGTATCAAAACTGTAGGATCGACAAGTTGACTCTCTGTTTGAGACGAAACGTCGAGCGATTCCGGGTCGAATTTCCATAATATCACTGAGCCTGTTGACTGTGCTGTTATGAAAAGCCAGGGATCCAGTGGGCTAATTTTCAAGTCGAGAATAGACGAAGACGGCGTTGTATGCGAGCGAATAAACGTCAAACTTTCATTTTCAAATCTGTAGAAATCCAATGAGCCATGTCTGATATCAGATTCCAGCTTGTAAGTTCCTAAAATCAAAAGAGATGGGTCTTGGGGGTGGAATAATAAAACACATGGGGGAAGATTGGTTAATGTTTTAGCCACTACTGTTGCATTGGTTGACATTTTGAGTAGATTTGAAATTTAGCTAAGCCGAACTAACAATAAGCTAATGGTTCTATTTCAATTTTTCTTCTCGAACGGTGAAATTTCAAATTGCATTCAGCTAAACAATTTAGTGGTCTACTGAAGAGATACATTTTCAGATTTTCGGGACATCACAAATTGCAATAAATTTTTTTTGAAATTTCTGTGTTGGAAGTTATGCCAGCTAATTTAAACAAGCACCCTTTACTATGTATCGTTAGAAATTCCGATTCAACATCAATTCAACATTCTAGAAAAGTGTTTTATATCAGATTAGATTGAATCAGATCAGATACTACAGATCAACGATACCGATAAGAAAGTCTCCGAAACAAAAACTAAAACAGAATTATCTATTTCAAATTTCATGGATAATGTATAATGTATCTTAGCTTATTATAAATTAGAGACAGTTACAATGCTTTGTCAAGTTACCTACGGCCTGTGTAAGCTATCGTAGCTAATGGTAGATTATGTGTAATTGGATCGCCTATGACGTCGTTGTTTTTCTGACCGTAGTTCAATAGATGATGCTGAGAAACGGATCTAATCTGTATATAGGAAATGTTCTATTCCTCTTGTTTCTACTTAGTATGGCGTGTAGCAAGTCCATAACCTATACTAGTCAGGTCAAGATATCTCAGGTAGGATCTGTAAGTTATTAGTTTTTTACTTATGAATCTACAGTAAACGATGACTAGTGTTGCATTTATCGTTCCATGCGTTCAAGTGTAAGATATCTTATTTTGAGTGCCTTACAGATGTCTTAACCTACAATTTATGCCATTTACTTTGAAGAAAGCAGGTAAATACAGTACTAGTTTGAATAAATCACCTACTTTAGTTACAGGTTTTGAATGAGAGTACGATTGTTGTGTATGCAACTATACCGGATGCCAAAACTTTTGGCAGGATCATTGCCTCACGGTCTCAAAATCATTGCACGTATCCAAGTCAGTTCTTCCGTATTGAAGATGATGAATGTACCAAATTAGGCCTCAGTTGGGCATATGAACTTTTTCAACAATTCAAGTAAATATGTTACCGTATCATTTAAATCTGTGAATTCGAGGAGTATACTAATATTTTTATTGAGGGAGACTGAGATGTGCAGTGGCCTCTAAATGCATTTAAATGTAATCATACAAATCTATATCTAAATAGCGTATATAATATCAGGTCAATATACCAGACTTTGAGTGAATTAGTATAATTAAAATCAGATGTTTGTGATCCCTCTTTCGAGCTCAATTATCTCTTTAGCCGGCAACACTTCATGTGCTTTCTTGCCTTTCAGAAAAGCCATGTTATCTCTGAAAGCCACGTATTCACCATCAGCAAAGCCTAGTACTTCTTGAATTTTGTTACTTTGATGCCCTTTGATCAATTTTATTTCTGTTGAAGAATAATTAACAATAGCACCTCCAACACGTAGTGGGGTTTCGTTCGGATCCAGTCCTCCTGTTTCCTTATCGCGGGAAGCAACATAAATATCAACACACTCTGAAGCATGGAATGTTCCTGTCACATCAATGACTCCCACGGGCAAAAGACCTGCTTTATTAGAGCGGGTGACAGCTCTATAGGCTCCGTGATCAATATACAAAGCGCCCTGTGATGCACGGCCATGCAATATCCAGAACTCTCTGTCTTTGATTGGGTCTTTCCGTAAGAAACGTGTGAAAGGAGGTGTTTCTGATTTGGCCAGTGCAACAAGCTCCTTTTCTTGAACACTCACGTCGTTCTCCAAACTAATATCGTCACTGAGAGAATGAGGATCATCATGCGTTTGAAGGTATTTAACAATAGCATGAATATTTCCAGGAACCGAACTCTTGCAAATAATGGTTGTAACTCCCGCTGAAGTAGCCAATTCGGCCGCAATTAATTTTGTTGTCATACCCCCTGTGCCAACACCACTTCCAGCAGACGAAACATCGACCCTAAGTTTGGCAATATTATCAACCACTAGAATTGGAGTAGCTTCAGGATTTATTCGTGGGTTATCAGTATAAAGACAGTCAACATCTGTCATCAAGAATAGATAGTCAGAGTTGACCATTCCAGCCGTTATAGCTGACAAAGTATCATTGTCGCCAAATCGAATTTCCGAAACTGATAATGTGTCATTTTCGTTAACAATAGGGACAACACCCATATCCAGTAGTTCATTCATTGTATTAGCAGCATTAAGATATTGAGTTCTATCTGAGATATCGTTCCGGGTAAGCAAAATCTGAGCAATTGGTTGTTCCAGCTGTCTAAACAAATCATCCCAAAGTCCAATCAATCTTGCTTGGCCAATAGCTGCAACGGCTTGAACTCCGGACAGATGCTTGGGACGTTTTGGGAGTTTCATGCGCTTCAACCCAACAGCAATACCACCGGAAGATACTATAATAACTCTGTGGCCTTCCCGTCGAAGCTTTACGACCATTTCAACAATTAAAGACATGTTGGCGATCTTTGATTCGAAGTTACTTTCGTCGCATAATGAAGATGTGCCTGAAAACATTAGTATGGTCCAAAGTAGCACAACTCAGATGAACACTAACCTAGCTTGATAACAATAGTATAAAGATTTTCCTTCATCTTTACAGTCTTATGCCGGTTCAGTATGCCTTGCCTTTGTGAGTTCGGAAAGTTGAGTGGACAGAGAATAAATGTGGACAGATCCGGAGTATTAAATACAGAACTGGAAAAAAAATTAAAGTTGACTCACCAGTACCACACAAAGTAAGTGACAGGCTTACACTAAATAGTTTGTAGAAACCCAAATTCTGAAATTTGAAACTCTTTTTCTTATCACTTCACTAGATAAACCTCATAAAATGGTTCAATTAATAACTCTTGCCACATGCAATTTAAACCAATGGGCTCTAGACTTTGAAGGTAATCGAGACCGAATTATCGAAAGTATTCGACAAGCTAAAGCTAAAGGAGCCACCTTTCGAACTGGCCCCGAATTGGAGATCACCGGGTATGGCTGTCTAGATCATTTCCTCGAACATGACACTTATCTCCATTCATGGGAGATGTATCAGCAAATTCTTGAGCATCCCGATACCCAAGGGATATTGCTTGACATTGGTATGCCAGTATTGCATCGTAATGTGAGATACAATTGTCGGCTGATCTCATTCAATTCTGAACTTCTTTTGATTAGACCGAAACTTTGGTTAGCAAACGATGGAAACTATCGAGAAATGAGATATTTCACACCATGGGGAAGGCCAGGGTTCTCGGAGAAGTATTCTGTTCCCAGTTTCATGAAGAAGACCCTTAAGGTGTCTCAAGTTCCTTTTGGAGATGTGACCCTGGAAACAATGGATACTGTGTTTGGGTTCGAGACTTGTGAAGAATTGTTTACGCCATACAGCCCTCATATCAAAATGGCGCTCAGTGGCGTTGAAATTTTTACTAATTCTAGTGGTAGTCACCATGAGCTAAGAAAACTCCACACGAGAATGGAGCTCATTACTGAGGCAACAAAGAAATGTGGGGGTGTGTACTTATACGCGAACCAAAAGGGCTGTGATGGTGATAGGTTATATTATGATGGGTGTGCTTTGATTGTAGTCAATGGAGAAGTTGTGGCTCAAGCATCACAATTTTCCTTAGAAGATATTGAGGTTGTTACCGCTACAGTCGATCTTGATACTGTTCGATCTCACAGGCTAGCGCCTTCTTTTGGCATGCAAGCCACTACCATGCCTGAGGTTCCTAGAGTTATATTTGACTCTCCTGAACTTCCTGCTGCAGCTCTTGATTTTAATCCAAAGGCGTTTGCTACCCACGTTCAGGAAATCAGATATCATCAACCAGAAGAAGAAATAGCTTTGGGGCCCGCTTGTTGGCTTTGGGATTATCTAAGACGTTGTAGAGCTGCGGGATATTTTATTCCACTCAGTGGAGGAATCGACAGTTGCGCTACATCTGTTATTGTCCACTCTATGTGTAGGCTTGTTGCCGAAGCTGCTAAAAACGGAAACAAAGAAGTAATTGCTGACGCTCGAAGACTTGCAGGTGAAAAGCCCGATTCAGATTATCTTCCCACTGATCCCAAAGAATTTGCCGGCAGAATCTTCCACACTTGTTTCATGGGAACTGAGAATTCTTCCAACGATACCAGATCTCGTGCGAAGGAATTGGCTGCAGCTATTGGAGCTTATCATGTTGATCTGAATATGGATACTGTTGTTACTGCTGTTAGGTCGTTGTTTGAGTTGGTTACAGGAAAGATTCCTAAATTCAAAATGTTTGGCGGAACCCCAGCAGAAAACTTAGCCCTTCAAAACATTCAAGCCAGATTGAGGATGGTGCTTGCTTATCTTTTTGCTCAACTTCTTCCTTGGGTGCGGGGTACCAGCCAAGGAGGCTTGTTGGTTTTGGGCAGTGCTAATGTTGACGAGTCACTTCGTGGATATCTCACCAAGTATGACTGCTCAAGTGCTGATATTAATCCTATCGGTGGGATTTCCAAGACTGACTTGAAAGCATTCATTGCTTACGCAAGAGACAATTTTGATCTCCCTATTTTAGATTCCTTCTTAACCGCTGTTCCTACTGCCGAACTTGAACCTATAACAAAGGACTACGTTCAATCAGATGAAGCTGATATGGGTATGACGTACGATGAACTGTCAATTTTTGGTCGTCTTAGAAAAATTGAAAGAGCAGGACCTTACTCTATGTTTTTGAAATTATATCATGAATGGACACCCAGACTAAGCCCAGAAGAGATTGCAGTGAAGGTTAAAAGATTCTTTTACTTTTATGCTGTCAACAGACATAAGATGACTGTTATTACCCCAGCTTACCATGCTGAACAATACTCGCCTGATGATAACAGGTTTGATCTTAGGCCATTTTTAATTATCCCATCATTCCCTTGGGCCTCGAAAAAAATTGATGAAGTTGTGAAGCAATCTAAAGTTGCTAAAGAAGATTAGTTCAACTTCTTTAAATTCTGATGACAATTGTTGAAATTAATTGAATCGGATTGTGTACAAATGATGCTAAAGTTATATAAGAAAAGCAAATTATTCGGATGATGCAACTGAATCGAATCATACGCGTATGAGACGAATGAATGTAAGATATGCTACTTCAGCGGGTCAAATTTTCATGTGCAAGGTTCCGTCTGGCAATCTAGGAAAAATATAGAAGTTTGACGGTGTGGGAAAAGTAGGTAGTCGATTTGACAGTTGTAGTTTATCAGGTTCCGAATAATAGGCATTGTTGAATGTACAACTGTTAAAGCCATTTTCAGTGTAATTTGGAAATTTCCTTATAATCAGTTCTCAAAACTGGTTTGACTCTTTGGCGACAGTTATCTAGGAGTATCGGTAAATTGGTCGATTGGCCTATATAACAACAACTTTGTTTTTCATCATAATTTGTGTTTGAATGAAAGCCGGAAAAAGTCTCAAGCGGATTCTGTTGACAGCAGCCATATATAATTGGCGGATAATGTTGAAAACTGTCATCGCTGAAAGTGCCAAAAAAAAACTCAAAAACAAAAATTGGTGCAAAAGGTTTTAGATGTATGAACAAAAATCAAAAACTCTACGGGGATACAGACAGTCTTATAGCAGTCTACGTAGAATATATGGGACTAAGCGTTTGATTGTTATGTACAACGTATCAATATAAATATTCGTCAAATGTTGCTCAGATATACACGTACAGTATGTCAGACCTTAAGTTGCTTGAGGTTAGTTTGTAATTCAAGAAGTAAATTTTTTTACTAAGGTATTTAGCAATGCTATAAATATCTTTGCGTAATTGCAGTTTTTTAGAAATACAATATACAGACATCAAATAGGTGCTTAAAACTTTTATTATATATTGTTCAGAGCCTACCAACAGCGATAAGTGCTGTATGCACACTCATCATGATAAGATCAGTTGGATTCTGACATTTTACTCTCAACCTCGCCCTACTGTATTTACTGGTATATATAAGCTCTGTGCTTTATTACTTGAGCTTTACGTATTCATCATAAAAGAGTATCTGTAAACTTTCAAGTACTAATATCTAGTGGTTAAGTCTTGTTACCTAGGATACAACTGATTTGAGGTGTGAAGTAAATTTCTTATCATCACATAAACTTGTTATCTTGTCTTTTTGTATGCCAGCTCAAAAGAATTACTCATATACTATCTGGTCTATCTGTTTCAGATGGTAATTTCAGGACAAGAAGAATACTTATAAAGCCTCTGAAGGCCGGCCAGGAAGTTTCAGGGTGTTGCTTTCACTCAATAGCTTTTGGGACTTAAGCTTTTGCCTTGAGGTCTATGATATATTACCTAATCACATACAAACTTAACGAAAATTTTGACTCTTTTTTACTTTTTCTTCATCTCGTCATTACACTCTTCAAGTTCCAAAATCATATCTTGTAGCTATCAAGCATCACAATGTCTGTTGAATTACTCGCTACTGCTTTCGATCAGAAATTGACTATTTCTGAAGACAATGTATGTTCATTAAATGAGCTTTGCTTAAGTGACTGAGTAAGATGCTAACAGATCTTCTAGGCTAATGCTGATCTAGTCAAACAATTGAGCTCAAAATTCCCCAAGCTCAATGCCGAACAAGAAGCTGAACAATCGCAATGGTTGACCGTCTCCGCCAGATTCCCCGAAGGTATTGAACAACTCAATGAAACACTCAAAACTAGAACATACATCTTGGACACTCAAGAATTGTCACTCGCCGATGTAGTCGTTTTTTCACGCGTTAGATCGACTGTCGAATCATTTTCTGAGGAAGCCATCAAAACTAGCCGTCACATTGTCAGATGGTTTGATTTAGTTCAAAATTCAATTAATGTCCCTAAAATCTCAGTCAATTTGGATTTGGAAGCTCCTAGAGAAATCAAAGCAAAGCCTGAAAAGAAGAAATCAGAGGCTGCTCCTGCTGAGCAACAAAAGAAAGAGCCAAAAGCAAAGAAGGTTAAAGCTGACAAAAAGTCTGGTGCTGAGAAGAAAGCCGCTGCTTCTGACGCTGCTCCTGCTGCTGACGCTGATGCCGCTAAATCCGCTGGAGCTGAAGGCAAGCCCAGAACTGAGAAGAAGGAGAAGAAGAAGAAAGTCCAACCTCCTAAGGTTGAGGTCCCAATCACTCCTGGTATGATTGATTTCAGAGTTGGTTACATTCAAAAGGCTATCAAGCACCCTGATGCCGATTCACTTTATGTTTCTACTATTGACATGGGTGATGAAAGCGGTCCCAGAACTGTCTGCAGTGGTCTCGTTAAATACTTCCCCTTAGAAGCTATGCAAGGTAGATATGTTGTTGTGGTGGCTAACTTGAAGCCTGTTAACATGAGAGGTATTAAGTCTTGTGCCATGGTTTTATGTGCTTCCAACAAGGACGACGGTATTGTTGAGTTCGTGAATCCCCCTCCTGGTTCCAAGGCTGGTGACAAGATTTTCTTTGAAGGTTACGACATTACTCCTGAAGCTGTGTTGAACCCCAAGAAGAAGATCTGGGAAACTATCCAACCTGGTTTCATTACTACTCCAAGCTTGAACGTTGTTTACAGAAAGGAAGGCGATGAAGACAGAAAGCTGGTCAATAAGAAGGGTGAGGCTTGTCTTGTTGAATCTCTTGTTGATGCTGTTGTTCGATAAATTATTTCCTATAATATATAATGTATTTATATTGCTTTGATCATTTCATTTGTATATTTAACGATACAGCCTTCTAAACTTGAACACAATCTCTGAGTCAATATCTCTTTTTGCACCGTTGGCTTTCTTGCTTGGATTTCGTATTTGTTAGAGTACAGCAAGTGTAATTGGTATGGTGTGGTCTGGTGAAAAACTTTTTGTGTTGCGCTATGAATTTTGAAAATAGCCGCCATTGAAGTTGTATCAGCCGCGTTGATTGTATTGTATGATGAGGTACTGTTGTAGGTGTACTGTATGTCCATGGTATTCGGGTGAATTTTGCAATTCATTAATTTCAGTATACTGGAGAGGAACGTCAGTTATGGTTAGACAATGTCATGATGGTCGTGTTCAATCAATGTGACTGTCATTTATGATGTATCGTATCTAGCTGAAATTTGTAATGTACAGATGTACAGAAATTGAATCGATGGATATTACTATACAAATCTATAAACATCTTAGAGGCCTTCAAAAGCAGTAACACCAGAACTATTTTTCTTCGCCTTCTTCTCCCGAATGACATCTTTCCAATCAACCTCGACACCATCCTCATCGCTATCACTATCCAGTCCCCTCGCCGCCACAATCTTAGCTTCACTTCGTCGTTTTCGCTTTTCGCGACGCTCGCTTGCAATTTCTTTCCGTTCAGCTTTGCCTGACCATGCGTCATTCGACTTCTTCACCACGTCTTTGGTCTTCTTCTTCTCGCGAGGAGCGTTCATCTCTTCTATTCGGGCAGCTTCCCGCTTGGCATCTTTGTACTTGTAAACGGTCATCTAGAGGGAAAAATGGGAGGTTAGTAGGTGAAGTGAGAACGGGGTTGAGTTGTTGTGAAACTTACATCGATTTTGGGACCGATCCAACCGTCGTTAGGAACATCACGGAGTTCTGGCATTTTGGGCATCCTTAGTAGTCCGTAACCTTTACCGATTCCGAAATAGTCGAGCGATTGACTTCGGAAAATACTTGTTGCTGTGTGTTTAGCGTAAAATCTGATATATGACAGGAACGCACGAAGCGCCAAATCGTGTCGACCGCGATCTTCCAGAATCCAGTTCCTAATAATCTCTTGTATTTTATCTACTTGTAAACTGTCACAAGGAACATCGACTTCTGTGAGGTGAACTTTTTTCACTTCCATAAATGGAACATACCCTTCCTCGAGACCAGGAAGGAGGTAAGCTATTGAACGACCTTGTTTGCCCGCACGTCCCGCACGTCCTGATCTGTGTAGGAAGACGTTGGGGTCGGAAGGCGGGTCTATTTGAATTACCAGATCAACTTCGGGGATATCAAGACCACGAGCGGCCACATCCGTTGTGAACAAAACAGCCTGGTTTATCGTCTCAATGAAATTCGCAAGCGTTTTCTTTCGTGCGTTGGGCAGTAGTTTTCCGTGTAGCGAGTATACGTTAGGATCATCTTCAGTTTCCGAATTTGGGCGAGGAATTTGTGAAAACAGGAATCGAACAAGAGAGTAAAAGTAAGTCACTCCAATACAAGTGGGAAAGTAAACAATTGCTTTTTTGTACTGGAGTTGGCGCAGTTGATGAACGAGAAATGGAATCTTCTCTTCGGGTTTGGTAACGGCAAATGATATCCCTAGCGAGGTGGGAGTCTTCTGCTCGTTTGCTCCCGATCCAACCTTGACGACAACTTTGACTGGATTTCGTAGTCCTAACCGTGCAATTTCTCCGACAGCTTCGCTAATAGTGGCTGAAAATAAACCGGCTCGCTTTTGTTTTGGCAACATTCCAACGATCGTTTTAACACTCTGATCAAATCCTAGATCTAACAATCTATCTGCTTCGTCTAACACACATGTATCCACAGAGCTCAGTTTTACTGAACTCGACTTTAGCAACTCAAGCAAACGTCCGGGAGTTCCGACCACTACGTTTGGTCTTCTTGCAATGAACTTCTTTAGATCTGAATGTACCGGACCATCACCTCCAATAACAAGCTGACTTTTAAACTCGACATCGTCTGGTTTGTATTTGAGAATTTCGTTTAGGACTTTGTATATCTGATCGGCTAGCTCACGGGTAGGTGAGATGATAACTGAATGTGTGTGTCCGGGTTTCACTTTTTCGTCAAGTTTGAGGATTCGTTCAATTATTGGTATCAGAAATGAAAGCGTTTTACCAGAACCTGTCACTGCTTCGACGACAACATCTTTGTTCCCCATGAAAAGTGGAAGAACTGAAGCTTGAACCGGGGTTAAAGTATGGAATCCTTGAGATTGTAAAGATTCAAGACTAGAATAAAAGTTAGATCAATAGATTAGTAGTGAAAATATCGTAGTATACATACACCCATGGTGTCAGAGGAGTTTTAAGGTCTTCCCATAAACGCGAATTTTTCTTTCCCGACATTATTGACCTTTCTGAAGCGAAGTCCAATCTCAAAATATGAAAATGTTTTCCGAAACTATTTCTTTTTTGTTTTTTTGGCTTTTGGGAAGAATCAGGAATATTGGGAAGAATAAATTTGTCAACTGAAAAAAAAAAAAAAAAAAAAATTCAAAAAAGAAACTTCACCAGTTTCTCACAAACCCCACTATGGAGAAGCCGGACTACTTTAAATGGTCTCGAAAAGATCTCGTCGCGAGAATTCAGGCTCTTGAAGCCCGGTTCCCAAGCCATACAGAAGAAGTTCCACTCGAGGTGACTTCCAAGAAGAAGAAACAGAAGAGTTTGGACTTTTCTAAATTCACAACTCGTCATGTCGCTATTCGATTTGCATATGTTGGATGGAACTACAGCGGTTTGGCCATCCAGATAAACAACCCTACGCTGCCTACAGTCGAGGGGGCAATTATGGAGGCCTTAGTTAAAGCTCGTCTTATTGCCACAATGGATCCTAATGATTGTTCGCTAAGTCGGTGCGGCAGAACCGATAAAGGCGTAAGTGCATTCCGACAAGTTATTTCACTTCGCCTCCGATCTCTTCTCACTGTCGAAGAACAAGCAGACCCAGCCTGTGACGAAAAAGAGTTTGACTATCTTCATCTTCTCAACACGATCTTACCGCCAGACATTCGCGCATACGAAATCAGTCTTCGTCCAACACCTGGTTTTGACGCCCGTTACAGTTGTACGTACCGACATTACAAATACTTCTTCCATGCCGGCGATGTTGATTTGAACAAGATGGCGAAAGCAGCTGAATTGTTTGTTGGAGAACACGATTTCCGCAACTTTTGCAAAATTGATGGAAGTAAGCAGATCACAAATTTTAGACGTTCTATTATAAGTAGTTCGATACAGAAAGTTGAAGGCGACGATCTTTATTGTTTTGATCTAAAAGGAACCGCATTTTTGTGGCATCAGGTCCGATCAATGGTCGCCATATTATTTCTAGTAGGACAAGGTCTGGAGCCCATTTCCATAGTTTCCGATCTTCTAAACCCGGAAGTCATGCCGCAACGGCCCAACTACGAAATGGCCTCTGACGTTCCTCTCGTACTGTTCGACTGTGGCTTCCCAGATATGGAATGGAAATCGTTCAAGTCACACGCAAGTCTGCGTAACTTGGAATCAAAGCTTTTCGAGTTTTGGCACGATCACTGGGTTAAATATACAATGGTATCTACGATGCTGGCTGTGGTCGAAAGTGGGGTCAATCCCTCTTATGGAAAACTTGAGAAACCTCCAAAAGAAAAGATTCCTTTGAAACTAGGTGATGGAAGGGTCAAGGTGGTTGGCAAATATGTACCTTTGAAAGATCGACCTTTTATGGAATCATTCGAAGTTGTTAACCAACGATGGAGGAAACGGAAGAACAAGCCTTTACCAGACGAAGTGTTTGACGACGAAGAGGAACCTACAAGTTAATTATCATGCTGCTGTATCTATAGATGGTGCATACAATAGTAAATAACAATAATCCAGATAGATGCACTCTGATATATAAAAAAATAGATAATATATTATTAGGCATTTGCTTCATTATAAAAGGTATTTGTTCAATAAAAATAAACACACAATCATTAAATATTTATGATTATTCGCTTTGTTATTAACAGTCTATATTCATTTAGCGTTATTCGTAACTGTACCATTTCTAGCATGATCCATACTAGGGCTGATATGATCGTAAAGTGTATTAAACATGCGTTCAATATCAGGGGTGGTTTTCATGAAGGGTTTTTCGAAAATTTTGTAAGTTTCGTTCTTTAATAGCTCGGTAAAAGTCATCATCAATCCCCAAGGATGAGGACGGTTGCAAATAATTCTTTCCAACATGACACGCGTGATAACGTGACAAATATCCATTGCGTTGTTTCCAAAATGTTCAACACCGTAAGAACCAAAATAAGCCAAAATTAAATTGCTGAACAGGTGAGTATGGCAGTTGGGGTATCTAAGTTGGTTTACCATTGCATCAAAAAGAAGATATCTTCCTTCTGCATTTAGCTCAAGAACTATATTCGTCAACAGGTTGAAATATTGACTTTCAGAATTAAAAGGCGCTAGCGGACCATTGGCACTACCCTTGGACTGCTCAGATGTGATCTTAATTCCAATAAACAAAACAAAACTTTGGAAAACGGGCCAATCGTATCGAAGAGTATCAAACCCTAATCCGGGCACAGATGTTGGTGAGTTCAATGAAAATCCACTGATGATACCTTTAAGAACGGCTGGGGATGGAGTCTTGACATAGGTTTCAACTAGTTTTTTCAGACCAAGGCGTTGCATCTCAACAGCAGGGTCAAGCGCATAGGATGGAACACTTTCAACCCCGGGAACGTCCTTGAGTTTCAAACCTTCAGTCAGGGGATCAGGAAGAGTCATGTCTGCTGGGAAAGTACTGAGAACCAGATTGCGAATTTGTACAAAGTTCAAAGGAATATGTTGGCAAAGCACCATGTGGTTTTCAATGAACCATTCTTGATAATCGCCTAATAGACCTAAGAAAATAGTTGTTGTACCTTGATATAGGGCAGTTATAGTCTTAGGGAATTCTTTACCATGTGCATAAGCACCTTCAAAATCGAGCATTTCACAAATCAATTCAAGTGCATGAGGCCAGCCGCGTCTGTCAGGAAGGTCGAGCAACTTAGGCATAAAGTAGCGATGGGAGATAAGGCCCATCCAGCCAAAGCTAAACCCTGGAAGGGCAAACGGCTGTATAGTTTTCAAAATATCAGCAAGAACAATTATAACTTCAGGTACAAGCTCAGGCTCTTGAACCTCAATTGCATTGATTTCAAAAAATAGTGTAGAGAAAAATCTAAAGTAAGGTTTTTGGTTGAATGATTCCCCACGAGTTTCATGGTGATTTATCAAAACAAGTGAAATCACATAAAGCAGTCTCTGGATATAATTGAGACGAGAGTTCGTATCACCACCAGTCGAAAAAAGAATTAGAGAACTGATCAATTTACCCAATGCATCGATTGCAACTAGCGGCTCGTTACCAACCAAATGGGCTGGAGCAGCAGCATATCTATCATAGCTTGCAATGGCGTATTCGAAACAAACACGGATAAAAGAGATAGCATATTCAGGCTTAGTGAGAATGTTTTTCTCAGACAATTGATAGATAAATCGAGAATAGTGACGTTCATTTCTACCCGAATGTTGAGTAAGACGAACCCATTCTGCAAAAATCAAACTCATTTGTTCCGTAAAAGAAAGTTCAAGCTCGCCGGTTTTTGATCCGTCCTTACCCAGGATATTTTTGTTTAGTGACTCCATTAAGCTCTGCACAGCTGTATACTCAGGACTGTCCCTACTTACATCAGAGAGAGCGTCCAAAGTACAAGCAAAATCAGATCGAAGGGCGCATGGATCAGGACCAAGAACAGCAGCTCTGACAATATTGACTGCAAAAGTTACAACCAATTCTTTCTTGCTACTAATTTCTCTTGACATACAGATGTCTAAGTCGGTGCAACTAATAATTCCTGCTTTCAAAATGTGAATAGTAGCCAAGGGGTTGTATTTCTTAGCTTCATCGGTAAACAAAACAAGCATAGATACTTCTTTAGTAGCACTACTGGAGAGACGACAAAGATTCTCCAAAACAAAGCACAGCACTTCCCTAGTGAACTCTGAATCACAACTGAAAAGATATTTGAGAGTAATGTGGGCTGCTTGTTGAATTACTGGGTCACGGAGGCTAGAAGTATCGAGTGTAGTCAATAGTCCAGAAACGCATCTGCTGATAACGTGCTCGGGTGTCAGTTCAGTGAGGCTCTTCTCAGTAGCTTCGTTGCAATGAAGTAGAAGAGTTTCCAGAATACTAGCAATTGGTAGGATGAGAGCTTCGACCGTTGGTTGGAGAGGCGTTCTTTCTTCTATTCCGTAGATTTGGCCTTCAGGGGCATATTGGTTAACAGAGGCTGGTGATTGGATGGCTGGATTTATCAACTGATGTTCTGTGCGAGGAGTCTCATAGGGAGCTTGGGCTTTACCAAAATCTTCATAAATCGCAAACTGTTGCTTATCTAAACCACCAAGTTTTAAGCTAAAAGGCTCAGGAAGCTCCATGGCATAACGAGAAACACGATCACTGAATGGTTGAGTGGCACCAGACTGATAATATCTTTGTCTAGCCAAAAACGCAGGTTGCAAGGCTTCCTCTATTTGGGCAAGTGATCTTTGGATAGCAGCAGCTTCGATAATACGACAAATACCGTCAATATTATCGGAAATGGCGAGTTCTACTTGATCCTGATTAAAAGACTTTTCGTTATAGCCTTGGCTAGATAAGATTGGGGCCAAATTAGTGGCTAACGCTTCTCTCAACAGATCTTTCGCAGTAACAATTGCAATATTCCCCGCCAACCTTTCAACGACCTTTTGAGCTGCAATCCGTACCTTAGCTTCACTAGGCTCTAAGGCAAAATCTTTCATTACCAAAGAACTCGTAGAATAACAAGCCATGCTAGCAGAACGCTCAACGACAGGCTGCAAAACATCTTGTAATGACTTTTCGATAGCAGCCACAAAATGACGTTTCAAAGAAGGATGAACAACCATAACTGAAGCACCTACAAGAACGAGATGATGTGCAGCATCGATGAAGCTGGCCTCGTTGTACTGAGAAATGCCGTTGATATTATTGGCAGGGATACCGTTGACAGCAAGTGAAGTAGCAGCAAGTTGAGGAGTTGGTTGACTGACCCCTACAGGAACAGAAATCGGGTTCATGTGATTCATATCAAGGTTGTTATGATGAACTGCAGCATCTTCCAAGCTAAGTCTTTGAACATCGTTAGCAATTACCATAGTTTGCCCATCAATGTCACCTCTGGCAAGATAATTCTTAATAATGACAGCAGGCTCAATGTCTTCGATATTGAGATGGAGAGCTTTAAAAAGAATTTCAATCTCAAACTTAAGATTGAGTCTAAGATCCGCAAATTGATATAGTTCGACAAGAACTCTGAGAATTCCAACGAGCCATGGATTAGGGTACTTGAATACAACCGAGTCCAAAGTCTTCGCGAGAATTTTGCATACAAAAGGAAGAATTAAGGGCAGTGTAGAGTGAGCAAACCCTTCACACAACAACTTCTTGAAGGCGATGTTTTTGTAGAGAATTGGTTTGTTTCGGGCAATTAATAAGCGTCCAAGCCAATGACCAAGATTCTTCAATTGTTCTCTTTTTGCAGGATTCGAAGCTGAGTCTGGAGACGCTAGAATCATTGTAACTTGGTGATAACTAACTTTGGTGAAGTGAAGTTCAAGCTCTTTATTTTTCACTGACTCCATTAATGTGATGTACAAAGAGTGATTGTTTGGTTCCTTCTGTACTCTTTGTACAACAAGATAGTTTGCAAACCAACGGAAATACTTTTTATCAAGAATAGCTGCCAAAGCTGCAGATTTTTCAGTAATGGTGTTGGCAGCAGCATTGTTGACAATGAACATAAATTTGTCCCTCAAGTCATTAGGAGGGTCTTCTTGAATATGTTCATCTTCTATCTTCATATCCGAAGAAACAGAAGTGCACAAAACAGCATTCTGGGAACCATTAACTATTTCTTCAATTTGATGCATGAACTGAGGCTGTAATCTAAGACCAGGAATTTCCATCAAAATCTGGCAATACTTGGGAAACTCAGGAAGTCGTTCTTTGAATTCGAATAAAGCTTGAAGGCCGAATTTGAACATATTTGAGTCAACATGTTGTCGAAGAGAATCCAAAATAAATCTTAAAGCAATAGAAAGAGGCATTCCTTCGATAAGTTGAAAATATACAAGGGAACCAAATAACACAGCGGTGGTGGCTAAAGCATTCAAAGGATACTCAGGGAAGAAGCGGTATTCATCAAAAAGAGAGTGGACCATGCATGCAAAGACATCTTGATCGTAGGGGTTTGTGGATTGCTTGAGACGTTGTAGCATTGTAATTATATCTCTGATTTCAATTTGTTGCTCGTACATTTGTTGATAGTGAAGCTTCATTTTGCGTTCAACATCAGGTGAGAAAGTATTTGTATCTCCGTGAGCTAAAATGGCCTCATCATATCCTTGACCAAAGTTGATGAGTCTTGGATAGGATTGCAAACATTGGATTTGGATTGCTTTATACTGTTCCAATCTTTCGGGTGGAATATCCACTCCATTTAAAAACTGAAGAATTGCTGCCACAGTACGAATATTGAGGCCAGGTGTAGAGCCATTTGTTTGATTTTGTGTGTATTCCATAGTGGCTTTGAGCTCAAGAAAATCGAGCAAAGAGCGTACAAAATCAGGTTTCTTGGTATCTCCTGCTGCTTTTTTAAGAGCGAGGCCAAAATCAAGGACTCCGTGCATATCGGCCAAAGCGGCCACTTCAAAAACCATGGGATAATTTTGGGACATGACAAAATCATCCATAATGTTGGCATCATGAACAGCTTTGAGGATTCTAGAGACAGTCATGGGATCTCTGTTGAAATCGCGTGTAAATATATGCATTAGTGAATTCAAAAAGAAGTTTTTATTGACTTGACTCAAACGAACAAAAACCAAAGCGCTTGAATTATGTCCGATCAAAAACAGTTCAAAGAAATTTTGGATAACCCTCTCGAGAAGCTCAGGCCAGGGTTTAGGAATAGCAATTCCTCCTAAGAAAAAAAGTTCTGGAAAGATTTTTGCATGAGTATCCAAAAATGCAGTGGCAGAGGAAAGCTGTGCATTGTCCTGTGACAAAGCTTGAAGTGAATACTGGATTAAAGGGTAAAAATTGAGATGTTGAGTTGAAAGCTTTTCGGCAACAGCTTGAATTGGGGGAGATGAGTTTGCAAAATCTGAAACTTTAATGATTTGTTCAAGTCCATGAGCTTTTAGATCAAAGACTTCTGGAGTAATGTATAGGCAGGAAGAGACCAAATTGATTTGCAGTTCTAAATTTGACCATTTGATTGAAAAAAATCTGTAAATGAGCTGGTCTCCAGCAGCGGCAAGGAATCTGAGGACGTTTACAACAGAATCGGAGTCATTAAAGTTGATGTGAATAGGAGTATTATTATAATTTACTGTTTGTTCCAGGTTTGAAAAGATTTCGTTCCAGTCCAATCTAGAATTGTCTGATTTGATACCTTTGCCAATGGCTTCGCCATTCCAGTGATTGTTGGAAAGGGCTATAATGAATTCAGCAATATCTTTATTTGTGAAGGATGAAGAGACATGGGCAATGCCTGAAGTGATTTCTTCGCTAGATTTGGGCTGGCCAGGCTTGGAATATAAATTTTTGACTGTTGTAATAAGAGTATTCATGATGATAATTTCTGTGTATAGTAATATTGAATGCCACGCGACCTAGTTGTATGCTTCCGAGGTATTTGGTTGATAATAGATTGTTCGTTTAATTAGATGTGATGAAATATTAACACCTGTGATGTACACCTTGTTATCTTAAATAATGCTAGACACGTCGAGTTAGTTGATTACACGCCAGTAGGTTCAAAGTTTAATATAATTGCTTACCTGATGCGTTGAATAAGTTTAAGCAATGTATGTTTGCAATTGGTCCACAGTTCTAATCAAGTAGAAGATGTGTATTTGCTGATTGACAGGAACTGCTGGGATCAGACTCTTTTTGAGTAGACTTAGCTTTGTTGAAAGTATAAAGTGCGTAGAAGAATGTATTGACTCTTCAATTCTTTAGTTAGACGGATGTGATTGGTTCAAAAGATGTGATACAAAAGGTTCCAGTAGTAGATGTATACTAGTCTATTTATTGATGTGATAGAACCTTTAGATGTTTTTTCTTTTCTGAGTAGAGTTGTTGAAGTAAAATGAAGTGTAGAAGAGAAAAAGAGTGAGAGGCAAGAATGGGAACTAGAAAAGGAAAAAAAAAAATGCTGTGGAAAAACACCACAAACATTTTGATGATGTTTCTGATAGTACAAACTGAGCGTAGTTGCAACTTACAACCTTAGGCTACAGTGCTCCACAATACAAAAGCCAGTACAAACCCTCCCAATCAACTCTACAATCCTTTCTAGGCTGCTCTAGCGGGCTGCTGCGCTTTTAGCTATGTGTATTGTTGCTCTTCAAAGCAATTGATAGATGTTATCGCTACTGAAAACACTGATCCTCTAACGTTGTTTTTTTTCTATGTGGTGGCATTTCAAGGAACAAAATTCTAATTTTCACCTGTCAAATTACATCCAGCTGCAATATCTCATATCAGAAGCGCTAGTTTGAACGAATATAATACCACAGAGAATCCGGAATAGTTAGTTCTTTGGCAAGCTTAGATTCAATAGTAACTATTTAGGATCTCATGGCTGTAATACAATACGGATTGTAGACTTCCTATAGATTTAAACTGCCCTATATACTACTACTAAACGTAACATTGCCATATGAGTTTTCACACAGAACCCACCGATGCTTGGATATTTGCTACGCGAAAGCTTGCAGTAATCGAGCTAAATACAGAAAAAATTATTTTTGGCCCTGCTATGTTTGACTCAATTTGCCCTCCAGCCGCTTTTATCACATGATGGCGATTTATTCCGAAAGATTCTTAAACTTTCTCCATAGCATTTTTTGGTGGTTCTGACGTTTTTACTTTGAATTGGATAGTAAACCTAACCCATATTTACCTATTCTGATTGACGGGCAGCAAAACAATAGAAAACCATCCTAGCTGAATTAAAAAACGAACATTTTGCAATAGAACCGACACGCTAAGGCATCCATAAAATTGGGGGTTTTTTCAACATTTCTCATGTGCAACAATTGCTTGTTTAACATGGTGAAGAATTTCTTCAAATTTTTGTTAAAAAGCGGGAAAAAATTTCAAAGTAGTTCCGGTTGTTTTCTGGAGCTCCAATATCTACTATAGTATCGTACAAAATTTTCGTTTTTATTGCCTTATTGTTTTCAGTGTCTATTCTCAACGAAAAAACTTGGGTAATGTGTATCTAATCACTATAAAAGTTTGCCTAGAGGGTACGCAGTGCTTTTTGAATATATATTTTGTTGATTTCTAAGATGCTGTGTTGAATGAGCAATTGCTGGTAGAGAGCAAAAAAAAAAAGTAAAAGAAGAAAAAACAGTTGATACAGTGAAATTATCCAGAGCTGTTTTAAGATAAAAGTTTTGATGTATTTATAAAAAGGTATGATCAGAGTGAATAGAAATAAACTTTGATAATCAGCAACTGCTATTAACGATGAAAACGTTTTTGAAGAATCAGAAACAACAAACGAAACAAATACTATAAATATTCAGTTTTGCGTATATATTATATTATGGATTATCCACATTTCACAATATCTTTATAACGTATTGGTATACTGAGTAATTGCATCGAATCTTTGCTAAAATGACTGTCCAGTCTGAAAAAATTCGTTTCAAACTAAGAAACTACTAATAGTTTTGGTTCTCCAATTTTAACAAAAAGTGCTTTTTCAGACGAGGATTGATACAATGGCTTTATGAAATTCACTTTGTTAATTAATATTTTGGTCTAACTAGCCTCAGAGTGACAGTCAGATATATCACACTGCAAATCAGCAATAGTACTCATATCTCTTTAATAGTATCAGTCAACCACTCCTTTTTGGGCTTTCCCCAAACTTTTGGGGCAACCTGAGCTTATATTGAATGAAAGCGTTTTAAAATATGTATAATATGATTGACCATTATTCACTGCGAAAAAAAGAAAAAGCAAAAGTAGGAAAATAGGTTCTTTGCCAAATGCTTTTTTATTTCTTACTGGTATGTGGTATGTAAACGGTGTATTTTATATCAATTTGCTATACCAGTATGTTTGATTTTTAGTATACCAGCTATGTATTGTTGTACCAAATTGTCTTTGACTCACCTACCAGTAATCAAAATACTTGCAACTAATTCTGTTATTAGTATAGGGCTTGACACTGAGCTTACACTAAAAACCGGTTATTCTCCCCATAATTTCACGTCATACTCTTTACCTACTAGTAATATAATGATAATATTATACGACAGTTATATTCACTTAACAATCTTGTTCTATTTCAAACAGTAGACAAGTGTAGTACGCTTTCTGTTTTATTTTTCTTTCTGTTTTTTTCTCAAGTAAATGTGAGTAAATATAAGTAGTCTGGATAGAAGTATCATCCAATAATATTTGAAAAATTTAAGCAAAATTGCTACACACTATCCGTTGTTACTTTCCAGTATAAGTTTCCTACAAGTTTTTTTTCAATATTCCATGCACTAGAATGATACTTTGTATTGGACGAAACCGAAGCCCTGACAACCATCAAAATTCTCCAACTCCTAGATACCTAATTAATTTTGAGAACTTCCTGAGCCTAGAATATTATATTTAGCTGCATTGATATTCCTTTGAGTTTTAAAGTTAGCCGAAGTTAGCTATGAATTCGCTCGCAACAAGCGAGATGATACCATATTGCCCCCGTGTTTAGGTTGTCCAACAGCGGGTTGTAAAGGTTTCGGTGAAATGAGAAAAACTGTATTATCACGTTAGGTGAAATAAAAATCACATTTTTATCTTTGAGTCTTAACATACCTTTTTGAGCCTCAATACTCTCTATATAAATATATATCGTAGATATAGATGAGTAGTAGTAAATTTAGCTGGATATGCCGGAAGCGTAGGAAAGTATCTAACCATATAAACATGTAATAAATTTTTTGCTCTTATATCAATTACCATTTCTTGATCCAAAATTCTAAAATGTAGTTTCCAATGAATTTTTATCGTCTCGGCATGGGATAACTGTTACCATAAAGTAAAATACACGCATATCTTCTAAGTTTCGATTAATTTTTGGACCCAGTTCTGCTTAATTCGGGTAAGATGTTTAAAAAAACATAATTTCCTTGTAAAGTTAACCTACAGCAGTATGGAGGAGGTAAAACTTCAATTCAGGGCCTATGGTGATGGTGTTGGTGTTGTTGTTACTAGTCAGTTTTTGGTTTGATGTGAAAACGGTAGTTGTATACGGATAATTTACCTGTATTGTTTACTGTATTAATCGTAGTAGTTTTATGTGAACTTGAAAGTATTGTGCATACGAGTATCTCAAGCTTGGATTAGAAATTTGATAAACTTGGTCGTCGTTCATTCATTCCTAATCAATTTTGTTCAAACTATTTTTCTTTACCTGCAAAGAAGAGTTGCTAAATCTTCATAAAAAGGTTTGGCAAAGTTGCGCAATTTTTGTGTAGTTTTGGTGATTCTAACAGTTACCTTGAAAAACATAATTTATAATAGTTCTACTCAAATAAGAAGAACGATAATGAGCAATGTTTTATAGTTAACCATCTTGCCAGGTGTATCCCTTTGAATATTAGCCCTTTACAGTTTTTTTGGACAAAGCATACCTATTCCACCTCTTAATTTTGTGAATACAATAGATAATATGCATAAGGTATGGCAACTATAGTAATCCTGAAATGTTCCAGCTTTTCTAATTCATGATTTATTTCTCAATGCTTATCCGATAGCTGTATATACTGGGTTACTATATCATACACTTAAAGTATCTTCAATATGAATATTCTATATTGGCGTCTTTATGACAAAAAATTTTCAACCACTTTTATCGTAATTTTGACATACGCGTCTTAAGAATAAAGGTATGACATTGCGTAAGATTTCGCAGGATTCTTGGCTCGTTAAGCCTCAACTTCTCATTAAAATTGACATGAAAAATTCAATAATTTCTTTAAAAGGGCTTGAATTAACGACATCCCCGAAGTAGCATCGACAAGGTTTGTTTTTTTCCAAAAAGCTTTCTTTTCTTCGTTAACTCTAAGTTTAATATTCCAGTATTCTAAATAGTTTCTACTGGATATTTCATTGATTTTTGAAAATAGGGAAATTTAATGAAATTACCGTAAACTCCAATGTTAAGTATATTCCAGTAAAACCTTCTTAGTCGTTTGGAAAAGGCTGACATTGTTGAAACGAGATGTATATAAGCAGAGTGAAACTCCTTTCATGGCATGGGTTTCTTATTACACTTTGTCACACCCTCCAGTAGCCCAATACCAATATACACAGTACAACTCAAAGAATGTTTTCTCGAATTGCAATTTCTACCGTTGTAGCCAGTCTTCTCTTTGTCAATCCTCAACTCCAAGCAGTTGATGCCGTCGCTGTCGCCGGACCAGTTGCAGCCTCCAATGATTTTTTCAGCACCGGTCTCAGTCTCAATCGACGATCTCCGTTAGGCACCATTTTCAAACGTCAAAACAGTGGCCTTTCAGGGAACTCCAACGGCTCTGCAAACGGAAATTCCAATGCCGGTAATTCCAATGGTTCTGGTAACAATTCAAACAACTCTGGCAACAATTCCGGGAACTCTGATGGTCCACCTGAAGTCGAAGACTATACTCCCCAAACCTCTGGAAATTCAGGAATTTCTGGTAACTCCGATAATTCTGCCAATAACAACAACAATGCTGGTAACTCGAACGGTAGTGGTAATAACTCTAATAACAGTGGTGACAACTCCGGTAACTCCAACTCAGGTGGTGAAGAACCCCCTACTCCTTCTGAGCCTCCTACACCTAGTGAACCCCCAACTCCTTCTGAACCCCCAGTATCTTCTGAACCTCCAACTCCTTCTGAACCACCCGTATCTTCTGAACCCCCAACTCCTTCTGAACCACCCGTGTCTTCTGAACCTCCAGCGTCTTCCGAGCCTCCAGCTCCTTCCTCTGTTCCTGAGCCATCTTCCACACCTGAACCCTCCTCTGCTGCTCCTTCTGAACCTTTATCTTCCGTTGCTCCTTCAGAAGCACTATCTTCTGCACTTGAACCCTCCTCTGCTGCTCCTTCAGAAGCTCCCTCCTCTACTGCCCCTTCATCTGTGCCTGAGCCCTCCTCTGCTGCTCCTTCAGAAGCTCCATCTTCTGCTCTTGAGCCATCTTCTGCTGCCCCTTCTGAAGCTCCCTCGTCTGCCGCTCCTTCTGAGCTCCCTTCTTCTGCTACTGAGCCATCTTCCGCCGCCATCTCTTCTGCTTCTGAACCCTCTTCCGTTGCTTCTTCTGAAGCTTCCTCCTCTGAAATCCCTTCAGATGTTCCATCTTCTGTTGCTTCTTCAGAGGCTCCCTCTTCTGCTACTGAGCCATCCTCAGTTGCTCCTTCATCTGAAACACTTTCTTCTGTTCCTTCTGAAGCTCCCTCTTCTGCTGTTCCATCTTCTGTCGCTCCTTCAGAAGTTCCATCATCTGCTGCTGAGCCCTCTTCCGCTGTTCCATCTTCAGAAGCCCCCTCGTCTGCTGTTCCATCCTCTGCCGCTCCTTCAGAAGCTCCATCATCTGCTGCTGAGCCCTCTTCTGCTGTTCCATCTTCAGAAGCCCCCTCGTCTGCTGTTCCATCTTCAGAAATTCCCTCGTCTGCTGTTCCATCTTCAGAAGCTCCCTCGTCTGCTCCTGAACCTTCTTCTGCTGAGCCCTCTTCCGCTGTTCCATCTTCAGAAGCTCCCTCGTCTGCTGTTCCATCTTCAGAAGCTCCTTCTTCTGCTGAGCCCTCATCCGCTGCTCCTTCATCTGAAGCACTTTCTTCTGTTCCTTCTGAAGCTCCTTCGTCTGCTGCCCCGTCCTCTACCGTTCCTTCAGAAGCTCCATCCTCTGCCGCTCCTTCAGAAGCACCGTCTTCCGCTGAGCCTTCTTCCGCTGCTCCTTCTTCAGAGGTTCCCTCGTCTGATGTCCCATCCTCTGTCGCTCCTTCAGAAGCTCCATCATCTGCTGCTGAGCCCTCTTCCGCTGTTCCATCTTCAGAAGCCCCCTCGTCTGCTGCTCCATCCTCTGCCGCTCCTTCAGAAGCTCCATCTTCTGCTGAGCCTTCTTCCGCTGCTCCTTCTTCAGAGGTTCCCTCGTCTGATGTCCCATCTTCTGCCGCTCCTTCAGAAGCTCCCTCCTCTGCAGCACCTTCATCTGAAGTTCCCTCAACTGTTGCATCCACATCAGCCGAAGCCACTTCAACTGCCGAACCTTCCTCTGTACCCGCCTCATCCGAAGCCAGTGCCACATCAGCTCCTACATCATCTGCCCCCAGTAGCAGCGCGGAACCTTCTTCAGTCGTCACTTCTCCTCCTGTTTCATCGGCACCCCCTGAACCAACCCCCAATGTTTTTACAACTGTTCTTACCTTTGACTTCCCTCCTCCTGATGGGCCTCAATATGTCACCCTTGTTTTTATCCGTTAGTTAGTTTGTTGACTAGTGATAGCGGGAATTACGAAATGTTTGATTTATCGGTTATGTATGTGTCCGTAGGTGCTAGCTTTTGAATGATATTTTTATTATATACCAGTAACCTATTTTATATCAGTCTTTATTATTTTTTTTCATTTATTTGCGATTTGGACTATTTGTATTAAATGTTTACAGTTACTAGTAAGTCTCTATTTATTATTGTAAAAAGTCTATTCCATCACAAGGGATGGTTATAATGTGCCCTTGGGATATTGTAGGTTTTCTGATTTTAACTATACAGTACAGTACTAATCATTTCCTGTTTAGGAATTTCTTAATTTGTATAGTATATATAGATAAGACTTGATCGTTTGTTCTGACATTTCGAAATACGGGCATATCCTATGTGAGCGTCATGCCTCCTAGCTTGCTATAAGCAAAAAAAGAGATAATTTTTACTATAGTACTTTATGTAGCTTTATCTGTTTGATATGACCCAAAGATGCTCAATCTTGATAATCAAAGTAAGAAATACAGGCCTTTTATCAGCTTATAGCTTATTAATGACAGTAAATAAACTCAAATATAGGACCATAATTTTAATTTAACACTAAATAGGTCTAACTTGAACAATTCAAACAAAGGTGTGCCGCACATCAGTCAACAGCCTACAATATTATACTGTTTAATCTTGTTAAATGAACAAGCCATTCAAGAAAAGTGACTGTGGTTTTTAATTGCTGAATGAGCAAATCTAGTGAGGGAGGACTGATGAGGCAAATCTTATGGTAGTTCATTACCAGTTTTAATCTCATGTGTACACTAGTACGAAAGTACAAAGGGTTATTTTGATGTTAGGGCTACTTTAGTCTGATGTTTAATGAGTTTTAACGCTGCCATCCTTAGGAACCTTCAGCTGGACTCCTTTTGAGAGTTCGGCAACTCACGATACTATCCATCAACTGATAGAGTAGTCTAGATATATTGACAGTTTGGGTAGATTATCTTATGCACAAGTCCGATAGACTAACTTCTATTTTTAGCCTTTCTCCCTCACCAGATCCATCAAAGCCAAAATGAGGCAGAGGAATCAGCCAGAACTTTTGTTTCTTTTTTTTTTCAACGGTTTCTATGCATGAGTCAGCTGATAAGGCAGGGCGCACTATTGATTGATCGGCCCATATAAAATATTCATATACTCACTCACTCCTACAGTACACACACACATACTGAACTAAACTATTTTGTATAGGGATCTCTAATATAAAATAAAATATCATACTCTAATCTAACAAAAAGAAAAAAAAAAAAAAAAAAGAACCCCGACAAAATGTCCCCACATCAGGAAATAGATAAATAAAAACTCTTTCCCCCCAAGTTTTCTCCCTCATATTTAATCTCTTCTTCTCCTTCCTTGATCCTGCCGCTCACACTGATTTTGTTTTCTTCTACTATACCTCACGCATCCACTTCACATCTTGCCACAAATTCACGACACACACACGTTAACCGCATCCTCACAATGTATCCTCTGTGGCAACCCGACTCCTCTGTCTCAAAGTGCACCATATGCTCCCGCCCATTCACGCTTTTCTACCGCCGTCACCACTGTCGGAAATGCGGGAAAGTCGTGTGCGGGAAGTGCTCCGAAACCAGCACCAGCTACCTACCCACCACATACGTCGTGAACGCTTCAAACTCATTATCTAAGAAACCCACGCCGGGGGCGACTTATAGAACATGTGATCCTTGCGTTCTGGATCTGAACGTTATCAAAAGCTTACTTCGGCGCCAGCCGCAGTCCCGGCATCAGGTAAGAAAACCATTTGCTGATGCGATTGTAGAGAGCATGGCACTCGGGTCTGACAGTGAGTCTGATAGCTTGAATGATGATAAGCAGAGCCCGTCAAGGTGTCCGATATGCGGTAAGAATATGGCATTAGAGGCTAGCAGCGAAGATCATGTAAACTCATGTTTGCAGTTGAGAGATAGAACAAATAGAACGATAGTCTATCGGTTGAATCACGATCTACCACCAGAGAAAGAGTGTTCTATCTGTCTTGAGAGCTTTGTTAGAGGCCAAACTGTGGGCAGACTTGAGTGTTTGTGCATATATCATGAAAAATGCTTGTTGGACTGGTTTATGAAAAAAGGTGTAGGAAAGTGTCCTATGCACAATGTTTATGAATGAAGAAATGTGTGAAGGCTTGACAGTCTTTTGTTTTTGCTTTGATTTTCTCTTTATATATTTTATGACGGATGCGAAGTGTACAGTTTAGAATTCCCATGTTCTGCATATCCAGTAGTGGCATCGGCTGTTTTGCTGTGTAGATGAGTCTACAGGTTTTCTTTATTTATGTATAGTAATGATGATAATAATGATGATGACGATATAGTTATAACAATAACAACAACATTTGCATTTGTTAATGATTTGTTTATCAAGTTCTACCTGCCTGTTCCATACATACTAAATTTGATGTAAAAAACCTTTTAGACAGAGATAACAAACCGGTAACTCAAAGATACACTTTAATGTATTCAAAATCCCCAATTCAAAAGATTTGGATTGAAACGAAACACACTCACGATAAAAGAGACATTATGAATGTGACCAATCCCAATAACATCTACGAATTTATATTATAGGTTTTATATGATCAGCTATGGTCACTTGTGCCGGTACATTAGCAGTTCAGTAAAAAAACGGTTAGGTTATTGACTAGCTCGGCTTTAGGAGAAAATTGATGTGACAGTGAAAATCGTTCATTTAGCTTAGGGCAGCGCTTAGGTGCATATTGCACTTTTGGAGTGATAACATGGAGAAAATTTAACAAAAAGATTATCAGGACTTTGCTTGCCATGTAATCTCGCGGCAAATACGATGATGTATAAAACAGCAACTGGACAGATTATCATAGCGGTTCTCGAAAGTTTATCCTCTTGACCAACATTCTATCGACAGCACCATAATCACCTTATAAAGTGCATATTCACATTAGTCTGCAATTCTCTATAAATATCTTTAACGGTAGATACTGGTAAATAGTTAGGTGAGAAAATCAAAAAAATTTAGACCTAGTCTTTATGCTTTTTGCTTTGTTACATCGAAAGGCCAAAAAAAGTAAACAAAGCTTTTGGTTTTGGGATTTTGAATAGGCAATAATTTTGAATTCAGTTCCAGAGTGTGATTTTCAAAATTCAATATGCTTTCATTTGCTCGAGAAGAAACCACTGTATATAAGACAATAAACTAGCTATGATTCAAAGGACGAATGAAATTCAATCTAGGTCAATTTAGTGTATCGTCATCATCGTAATCAGTTTATTGTGTTTGGAGAAATCAAGCCTTAGGGCTATTTTTATGTAATATGCCAGAAATCTGCTTCAAAATTGGTTTCCAACAAAAATTTTCATTTTTCTAACATCTTAGCTAAAAAGCAGTAACAACTACTATTCAAAACAAATTGAAAAAGTCAAGAAAACAAAAGAGATTTTGCTGTCAATTATATAAAATACAAGAATATATAAGCGCTTAAAAATTTTAATTCAAGAAATCCGATGTAGTGTAATGGCTATCACGGTCCGCTCTCACCGGGCAAATCAGGGTTCGATTCCCTGCTTCGGAGTCATATTTTTTGTTTTATAGCTAAAAATTTTTTTTGGTGGGGTTCTCAATTTTGAATTTACTCACTACTCACTGTGAGTCTGCGACGATAGTGAGAATGAGAAATTTCCCTTTGGTGGACTCAAACATTTCGTAGTAAACTTGTTACTGTTTTAACGAACGTTCAGTTGTATTATAGAATACTACATACTTATACAACAATTCTACAGGTAAAAGTTACTTTGAAGTGACCTTACAAGCACGTTCAACTTGACTTTTTTTATGTGTGTGTACGCGCTTATCCGCTATTGGGCCAATGGGCCACTAACTGAGGACCAGATATGTACAGCAAAGTAGCTGAGTGCTTTGATATAAAGATATGCTATTCATATGGTTGCAGAGATAGGGAGATTTTTCTTTATGTAACTTGCCAGAAAAAGGTGTTACACCTGTGTACATTACGTTTTTCAGCATCTACATAAATACAATTGTAATCATTATAATGTCTTTGGCCCCCATATTCAGGCTTGGCCCCAGAGCATTCATAGAATCACCACCTGTTATCTTCCTTTACTCTAATTTAATATATAAGCACTAACTTTTAGGCTCGTGACAATGCATTCTACTCATCTATTCACATCAGAACTTGATTGCAACCATGAGACCGAATCCCACAGATAACAGTAAAACTACCAGGTATATGCTGGAAGGAACTCCTAGTAGTAGCATGTCAGGTACCAAAGAACTCTTTGTCGTTGTTTCGTCTGCAATGTCTTTTGTGAAAAGATTAGGAGGTATGTTGTATATACCCAGCGCACTTGAGCAGATCACAGCAGTTGCCATGAGAAACATATTTTTAGGTAAGTCGGCCACTTCTGTCAGCTTTTCAACTAGCGGAATGGCAATTATGGCTACTAAAGCTGGTGGGAGAATGTGTGTAAAGAATAACAGAAACATGCTAATGACCATTAGTGCTGGATAAGGAGAAGGACTGAAATCGAAAGTCTGAGCTGCAAGCTCGAGCATTCCAGTGGAAATAAACGTGTTACTGAGAACGAGCCCTGTTAGAACAACGGAAACTTGGGTGATTATCTGAAAAATATCAACTATTGATATGACTCTGCACATGATGAAAAGTCCAAATGGCAGAATACCCAACATTGCTACACTGACGTAAGGCGTGATGTAGTCAACTGCAAACCAGGACGCGGCCGAGCAGACGGCAATTGAGCACACAACGTATTGCTCAAGAGAAAATTTTTTGCCACCTTCTTCAACTTTGAATTGAAATTCACGTTTCAGACGAGAAGTGCAGAATAGCATGACCCAAGTTGTTAAAATGGCCAAAGCGACCACTGGCACGGAAATTGTAATCCATTTGGGCCATGTGATGGTGCTGGTGGTAGATTCGTAAACTATCAAACTAGGAATACTGGATGTGGGGAATACCATACCACCAAACAAAGCAGCTATTGTGATTCCGTAGCTAACTGAACAAGCATAGCTAAAATCTTCAATAGATTCAAAAAGAGATCTTGTTATTGTAATCACCATGATGGGTATACTCAAGTTCCCGAAAAAGGCAGTAATCAATGATGTCAAAACCATAGCAATAAGAAGTGTAAATCGCGGATACTCGCCAGTTTGCAGGAATATTTTGTTTGCGATAAATGTGACTGCACCACTTCGACAAAGAGCGGTAATAACTGACGCCCCAGAGATTGCAAATATAGGAGCGGGCGAGAGTATGTCAAGATGGAAAGATTCCAACAATCCCTTGGTGGAAGATGAACCATTATCTGGTATTCTGAACAAAACTAGAACTAAAAAAGTGATGATGGTGATGAGAATTGGGTGGAGATCTTTAGAAATCCAGAGTATGGAGGTGGAAACAAAGGTGGCAAGCCAATAGTTTTGCTCGGAGAGGTCGAAAAAACGGACGTAGTAAAAGACGATAAAAGAGATGGTAGCAAAGTAAATGCGACAGGCAGGGTATACTATATGTTTGTAAGGTATAGAAGTTTTCTTGGTAAGTGGTGGAATACTGTTTTTTGGCAATTCACCAAGATTTGCATCATAGAAATGTTTAATTTGATTGGAAATGCCATTATTGGGAATCTTTTTAAATCTATTCTCAATCTCCGTATCTAAAATGGCTTTTGCATCCTTTTCAGATACTTCAAATTTGAATAAAGAAAAATGCAGCTCTTCAATATAACGCTTTCTATCATGGAGATCTTGGGTTATATGAGGGCAAATGGACTTGCAGCAAGCTAAATCATTTAACACTTCGCCGCTAAGATTTGTATTGAACAAGTTGTAGTATTCGTCAATACTTTTCCTATAACCCATTTTGTGAACGTCTCTGAAAACTTCCAAGCTGCAGGTGTAGAAGTATAGTCCATATATTCTATCAGTTAATTCGCCAAAATTCTCAGAACCCTCAATAGCGTCTTCAAGTTTGTGAATAGCCTGGTCCAATTGAGGACCGACGCTGATAATAAATTTT
The DNA here is from genome assembly GCA_030563945.1 of Geotrichum australiense. Lineage (NCBI taxonomy): Eukaryota > Fungi > Ascomycota > Dipodascomycetes > Dipodascales > Dipodascaceae > Geotrichum > Geotrichum australiense. Next base: position 1,772 of record JAJMKR010000138.1, on the reverse strand, counting down.
GTTACTTTCTCAACTTCTTCGCTAATATATCTTTCTATGACAGCAGCCGTATCAACTGTAAGTTCCATTGGAACATACCGACGGTTATTGCGAGAGAACATTATCAGCTTATAGCGGAGCTCCATAAGAGACAAAAGCTCGCTAAAGTTAAAACAGTGCTTTTGAAATTGAGAGTCAACTCTTTGTAAAGATTTGAAAAAATAAATATCCATTTTGAAAATAACTTTATGAGCACCAAGTTGAAGGGCAAATAGATTTTCATAACCATTCATGGCTTTTGAGAGCTTTATATATATGTGAGATATTTAATATTTTCAGTCTAAAAGCCATACAGTAATAATTGACATTGATTCTACGGTGATAATTGGTAAAAATACTAGTCTATATTGCTCTCTAGATATAGAGTAATCAAATGTTAAAAAATCGCAACACTAACCAGTTTTGAAAAGTTTTGGGTCAAATAAATCAATTTTTTTAGTTTTAGAATAATGCTAAAAATATAAGCAGATGCTAGTCCTGTTAGGCCTTGAAACCCAATATCTTTAATGTAGGTGCACTGGCAAATAAAACAGACCTCTGCTCAAGCATACTATAGCACTAATGGTACTATGCCAGATATCGGAGTGTCGGGTGAAAAAGGTTTGTGAAATTGTCAAGTATTAAGGCTTTTCATCATATAACCAAAAACATATTATACATATGATACTTTGCTAAATATATGCCTGCCTGGCTACAAAAACAGCCTAAAGCTAGCTACAATAGTTGTACAGCTTTATATGACTTGCAAAATAGCTGTATTTACACAATGCAACGATAGAATATCAAAAATATTTGAGCACAAAGTTATGCTATGCATGCTTCATTATATGAGTGCTACTTAGATACAATGAATATATTTGTACTTACTAGAGCATAAGAAAGGTTACCGGTAAATATTTCTGTTCCGGACTAGCAAGATATATAATTACTAGAAGACAAATAAGCTTGAAAAACTATTCACAAATTACCTACCATCTGAAAAAGCAACAAAGTCAGATATTTGAATTTAAGTAGTTACTCTACTCCTTGCTATACACACGTGAAGCTATGTATATTAACAACCAAATTTGGTAGCACACAGATACTAAAATTAACAGCTTGAATTCAAAATGGCGTTTTTGAAAAGTCATAAACACCGTAAGTCTGGAATAACTGTGTGTTATCTTATTTTATAAATAATTTCGCCATAATATATTAAATCGGACGCCCTTCACCGAACAAGCCCATCACATCACAATTACAAAATTTAAAATTTTTGCAAAAAGATTTTTTTCTCAACTTTCTTCCATCCTACAACACAGCAATCTAAGTGTTAATATTGTTATAAAATATACAAAATATCTTTGTGTAAGTATGAACTTTACGAATTCATAATTGAATATGGGCTAACGACATGCACAGATGCTATTCTGAAGAGGAAATGAAGGCAGCCATCAGAGATGTCGAGAACGGCACGTCACAATTACAAGCGGCCATGGAACACAATGTTCCTAGATGTACCTTGCGTTCTAGGATCAATGGAGTTATTTCCAAAAAAGAAAGTTCACAGGAACGCCAGTTGATGTCCCCAGCCACGGAGGAGAGCCTAGTTACTTGGATCTTTACTCAGGCAAAAGGGGGGTTTTGTCCTACACACAAACAAGTCAGACTTTATGGAGCTAAACTTATAGGAAAAGCTTATGGGGATATAATGGGAGAGAAGTGACTGAGGGGCTTTTTGAAGAGGAATCCAT
>JAJMKR010000137.1:0-54359 GCA_030563945.1 Geotrichum australiense | reverse complement strand
TCAACTCCAGGAGTCTACTTCTCCTTTTATACTTTTTCCGAACTCATACTTCTAGAACATTTCCGTTTATCCGAGTTCCCAAGAACTACCCCACCTCATCATGTACATAACATGTATCGCACAACCAGACTAGGTCTCAACTACTCTCTATGTCTGTTCCGACATAGAACTTAGCCTGTCGAGTCCTATCTCTTACAATATTTGTGTGAAAATACGGGCCAACTTTTGGGAGATTTGTCACTGCTATCTACAAACTTCTCAAGCTGGAAAGATCTAATATATCAAAGCAAACGCCTACCGAAGCCCCAGAGAAAATACCATACTTTATCAAGGAGATCTGCCATGGAAACTACAGGACCAAATGGGAACTTATTGAATAACACTGGCTCGACATTCGATTGTAAGACCACGTTGACTAGCTTTGCTGTGAGACCGTTGGAGGACATACTCACTGGATTGCTGGACTTAATATGTGTATATAAAAGATAATTTTTGATTAATTAAATAAAATACAAAATAGAGGATAATCAAAATATTTATACTAAACTACAAATCATAACAAGTAATTAGAGATGTGTAGTTCATTCATTCATTCATTCATAATCAGTTTATTGTCCTATGTCAAATAACTTATAAAAAATTTAAACTAATAAATAAAATACAAATAATGTTAATAACAATGAAGAAGACATGTAAATGTGGTTCAGTAATAAAACCGAAGATGTGTAGTAACAATGAGAATCTGGAATATTAGAAATTGTGTCGCCTACCCAACTTCCAACAACATAACCTATATAAATAAGACACTGTTAAGATATCCCTATTGAAAATAGAATGAATTCATTGTGAAACCCCAAAAAACTGGAAAACCACGCCAGAAAATTTCTACTTACCTTATGTAAAATCAAAATTCGATTTTTAATAAAGCCTCTATGGCCAAGTTGGTAAGGCGCGTCACTAGTAATGACGAGATCGTCGGTTCAAATCCGACTGGAGGCAATTCTTTTTAATGAAGCACACTCGTTCATGACATTCCTTTTTTTTTTTCCTTGCCTCGATAGATAGTTTCTGATTGTAATTTGAATCCGTTGTTGAAAAAACCAATTGCATTGTATGTTACGTTTCAAGTTTATTCTAACGCGTTTCGATAATATAATGAGCCTCTCTAAGTAAATGTACCAATTGAATCCCTGGTTCACTCAACACGTTTTCACAATGGTTGTTAAAATAGCGCTCTTATATTATCTTTTTTTCTTCTTTTTCTCAATAATACTGTCTTTTAAAGAGCTAGTTAGGCAGCTCTATATAGCTTCAACTTTAGGGCGTGTTGTTATGTACAAACAACGATTTAGCACTTATGGACAATATTATTGTGGGCCCCCAATAAGTTCACTTTAATACGAGCATCGTGCCGATGACAGTTTTGTCTCAATAAAGCTGCATTCCTCTGTATATGGTGAACACGATCTTATTCTCATATACTAGCTCTTTAGCAGAGGGTAGAAAACAATCTGCAAAACTAAGGTTTTTCAAACAACTAGTTTCGGTGGTTTGCCAAATTATCATACTGTAATAAGAACCGGTAGACGAGATGGACAAGAAAAAGGTGCCTTACATACCAGCGTAATTAAGGGAAAAATCCTGCTGGTAATTTTTTATCCAAATGTAACGGAGCGGTTTCAGACTTGTTTTAATTTTTGTAAAGATGTATCCATAGATATATTATGAATATCACACAGTATATGCAAGAAAACGTTTTGGCTCATCACCAGCCCTCTTTCAGTACCTTAGCAAAAGAAAGGGTTCAAGAAATATTATAAACATTTTATACAATATTCTTTCAACCGCCTAAGTAAGTTTTATTATTGCAAAAGTCTTTTAATGAGTTATTTACAGTATAGCACTCCTTAAAAAATACAGCAAGTATAATAGTCACCAAGATTAATATTAAATCCAATACCATTATATTGCTAGCATAGCTAGAACGGAGTTACTAAATGTTTTTGTTAGAAAATAGAAGTGCGCCGGAACTGTTCAACATTCAATGTCATATGTATCCCTCAAGTAGATTTTTGCACTATATTGATTCTGATGCTTAAAGACAATCATTTTAAATGCTCTACATATATAAGTATGGCTCTGTTTATATTCAATAATCTCGTTTACTTTACTTTAACAGTATTTTCCACTTCTAATCTTTCTTAATACAATAATTATTTGTATTTGTGACCATAATTGTTGTTCACCTATTCTGCCATATTAGGAAGCTTTTTACTTTCCTATTTAGGAAGCTAACTACTGTAATTCTCCACTTGACAATATTTGATTGATGTTATACTTAAGCAGATTAACAAACACACAAGCTCATTTGACAATAAACTTTTGACATGATGGACCATTCAGAATTTATATACCGGTAATCTATGCACATGGAGTGTTTGGATGGAAAGACTATACTATTATTGAGCAGTTTCCATAACAATTCAGTCTTCAAAAAAGCATCACGAAACTACCATATCTTCTGGAAATATTGTTAGTTCAGCCTTTTATATTGTGTGTATGTTAGACTAAAATTACGTCTAAATCAAACGGTTTATAGTTGTTCGAGCAGTAGTTTTGTTGCTTCATTCTACTAACATATTTGTGCAATATTACAATTATTACTGGTATTTAAATCTCGTAGGTATTTAAATATGAGCAACAATATATCTAAAAGCTATGGCCTCCTTGATTGCAAAAATTATTGATATCCGATCATAGCTCTATTAAACACCTAAGTTTGAGAATTTTCATATATTACTGTATTAGGATAATAGAGCAGCCCCTCTTATGATTAGAATAGAAATTTATTTTCTACTCTGTAAAACCATTCGTTTTTTAGAAATAAAACCATAATATTATACTGAAGTTCAACTCTATTAATATGATTTTCATTGCAAACAATTATTTGATATTACGTGTTATTATGGTGAGCGCTCATAACTATGCACTGTTTATTTCTTCCTTGATATCCATTAGTTTATTCCATCCATCGGTATCTTCCCACCATTGTTTGCCTCTTCCGATCAATACTCTCACAGCAGATTTTCCTTTAAATTTCCAATTTGGACACACAATTGATCCTTCAAACTTTCCGTCCTTGGGTCCCAAATTGATATATGCATCAATCAAATCACCACAAAACTCAACAGCCTCGTTCCAGACTTTTTCGTCGTTCTCCATCTCGGGAACTCTTGGGTAAATTCTGAAACCTTTCTCGTAAGCTTCCAAAGCTGCCCACGGTTTCTCTCTCCACATCTCGACCTTTGCAACAAGCCTCCATAAACGTGGTTTGTTCGTAATCATAGAAGGAATGATATTGATAAACATATCCACAGCAGACTTTTGAAAGAAATTGAATCTTTCGTCGCCTTTAGGGTACTCGCTATTAACCAAGATTTGACATAGGTGTTCCAGGACAGGTACGTCAATGTTTTCTTCGTTTGCAGTTTCTTTTATAGTTAAAAGTTCCCTAGTTCCGCGAAGAACTTCAGGCCAATCAGAGAGTTCAACAGCGACAGTGACATAATTGCTCCAGATACGCCAACTTTTCTTTTCAGCAGTAACACCCACTGCTCTTTTGAGAGCGTTGAACGCTTCAGTTTTTTTGTTTTGTCGCAAAAGAGCCGTTGAAAGGTTACTCCAACTTTTACCATCAGTATCATCCAGCGCAACGCATCTTGTGAATGCTTCAGATGCAATTGCATAATTCTCAATCTCTAAGCCAGCACACCCATAAATAAACCAAGTCTCAAAATGAAGTGGATTAACCTCCAAAGCTTCAAAAAAGTAGTCAATTGCTTTAAAAATATCACGTTTCAGTGGGTGGTTTTGAGGAGGTTGATAGTAAAGTCTTCCAAGCTGTCGGCGAGCTGATGCATAACGACCGACTTCCCATGCTTTTTCAAAATATTTAGGGTCAAGTGTGATTTCACCTAAAATTGTCCAAGCACGAGCATCCTTAGGATGCAGTTCAAGATGTTTCAAAAGAATTTCTTTACCCTTTTCTTCTTGATCGACGGCAGCATAACAGAGCGCAACCTGATCCCACATTTCTAAACGTTCATAGACTTCCAAAGCAGATTTCATAACACCGATAGACATGAATGTTTCCGCTAGTTTGGCGTCCATTGACCATTTGGGTAATGGAATGATCTGATGAACATATGCCAAACGTTCAGAAATATTGGTATCTCTTTTGTCAGTACCTTTAGGAAGGTAAGTGCCCGTAGCTGATTGACCCAATTCCTCCACCAAACTTTGCATTTGTAATGTTCCTCTTTCAACAGTTTTCGGAAATGAAGACTCAAGAACAGATCGTTCCCAAAGTGCCCTACTGTATAAACACCAGTTAACTGATCCCTCAGGACTGTTGATAATTCTATTTACAATAGCTAATAGCTGTTCATGTATCAGTGGATTGTTGTATGGAGACGAGCTTTTGATATATGCTTGTCGCAGTAAAGCCAAACATGTATCGATATCTTGCATAGGGGGCTGATTATTAGGATCTATACCTTTGAGCGATTCCGGAATGGTCGAAGTGGAATCATCGGAATTTTCACCTGTAGGAGTTGAGTATTTCACTTTTTCAAGTAGTAAATCGGAGTTGAGCTCAAGGGAAACAGGCAAAGGCTCTTCCTTCGCAGCCTTCATCTTGTCATGCTTACTCTTTGCAATAAAAATCATTTGGGAAGTTTCAAAGTCCTGATACTTTGTACGCTTTGCTTTGAAACCGGTTAACACAAACTGGAGTTGTGTAGCGTGCCGAGCTAAGTTGAGGGACTGTTCAGCTTTCGAGTCATAATCGTAGACTAACTGTGCCCTTGCCAATTCTTCAAAAAATCTAGATTCGATCTTCGAAGAGTAGCTATACTCGTTGCTTCGTTCGTGTTCTTCAGGAAGTCGGGATGTAATCTTGTCTAGTAAAGAAGGTGTAAAGTTACCAAAAATTATTTCATGTAGAGTTGGAGAAGCTGCGTATAGTATTGCTTGATTGATAATAACTGATCGGGTATACCACCAAGAGGCAATAGAATCCAAGTCATGAGTTTTTGATGAAACAAACTTGAAGATGGCATGCGACATTAGAAGCAGGTGTGGGTAAGACGTTAAGGAATATGCAGATTCGCCATCATAAGACAATTCTTCGATGCAAGCGTCATTAAATGATTTCAGGTGATCTGGATCCGCGATTCTGATGGTATGTTTGTAAGGATCAAGCTCTAGAGCTGGACCGGTGAAGTTAGCCTGAACAAATAAGTTCAGAGAAGCAATACCAGCAAATAGCAAATTCGAATATATTTTGTCATCGCCTTCATTTTCGGTGATTTTGTGAATGGCGTTTTCTAAATTGGTAGAGTATGAAACTCCGTCGTTGTTAGCAATTTCGAACAAGGGTCGTAACGAGACGTTATCTAACACTTTTTTGTAGTCTGCGTTCAAAAGTCCGGAGAATAGACCCTCATCATGGTTTAACACCTGATCTTTATCGTAAATAAGAAGATCGGTATGAATTGTGAATAGATCAGCCATTGTATATCTTCTATATGTGCTTTCTATGAAATAAAGTTGGAAATATTGAAAAATTTCACTTTCTCGGAGAAATTGTGAAAAAAGCGCCCTTACCACAACGGTTGGGAGTTTTATTAACACATTTTATCCCAATTTTTTTTATATTCATTTATCGCGTGTGCATAGTATTAAAAAAAACCTGTCGACATGGCTAGAAAGAAATCCGCTGCTAAGAAGGCTAGAGAAGCCGCCGCTGCTGCGGCAGCTTCAGCTCCTTCTGGACCGAATGAAATATCTGTAGATACTAAAAGGAACTTGGTGAAGCCTGAAGAGTCTGCCTCAGAGTACTCAGGATCTGAATCAAGTGAAAGTGACGAAGATGAAGATGAATTTGGGGAACTTATCACAGAAGACATCGAAACTGGTATTAATCAAGTATTAAAAACCATCAGAGAAAACCCCAAAGCTTTACTAAATAAAGAGGTTAAATTTTTCAAAGACGTTGATGCCACAGAAAAAACTAAATCCGACAAGCCTATATATTTGAAAGATTACCATCGAATGAATCTTCTTGATGGAGAAAATGTCGAAAACGAAGAAGGCGAAAAACCTTTTGCCGTTCAACAAGCTATCGATAAGGAAAAACTGTTAGCTGAAATCAACAATGCAGTTAGCGAGGACGAAGAAGATGACGGCGACTTTCTGAAAAAGCGTGAAACTCAAAGGAAGGTCGAAGACATCGAATTGCCCGACCCCACAAAGGACGAAGACGAATTCTTGAAATCATTTTTTGACAATCAAGCCTGGCTACCGAAGACAATCGACAAGAAAACTGGTAAGCCAATATTGCCGTCATATGGAGAAATTGTGGAAGATGATGAAGAGTTTGACGAAAATGCCGAAAAATTCGAAACTGCTTATAATTTTAGATTTGAAGATCCAAATGCTGCCGAAATTGTGAGTTATGCTCGTAACCAAAACACATTAAGAAGAAAGGAGGAATCAGGTAGAAAGAAAGCAAGAGAAAACAAGATAGCAGCTCAAAGAGAGGCTGAACAGAAACATCAAGCGGAGATTGCCAAGGTGAAAAACAAGAAGGTTAAGGAAGTTGTAAGCAAATTTGAAGAGCTAAAACGAGCTTTGGGTGATGATGAAGAAAGTGCTGAGCTCACTAGACTGATAGAGGAACAAGGTCTAGACAGTCTTGATTTTGAAGGTGATGAGTGGGACAAAAAAATGCAACAAATTTTCAATGATGAATTTTACTCGCGTTCTGGATCTAAACCTAAAGGTGGAGATAAGAGTGATGACGATGAAGATGACGAAGACGAGGAGGAAGAGGAAAATGTAGAAAATGAAGAAGACACAAAGGAAGAGAAACCCGCTAAATCCAAAGCTCAATTAAAGCGTGAAGAAAAGAATAAAAAGAAACAAGAACAACAATTGCTACGCGAAAAGGCGCAACAGTTGGTTGAAGAAAACTTGGACAAGATTCTTGAAAAAGAGGGTTTGGCAAAGAACAAAAACGATGTCCCCAAATTTAAATACCGCGAAGTCTCACCAGATTCGTTTGGCCTGAGTGCTCGGGATATCTTGCTTGCTAACGATACACAGCTTAATGAGTATGTGGGTCTAAAGAAGCTTGCTACCTATAGAGATGAGGATAAGAAGAAGAAAGATCACAGAAAGTATGCAAAGAAACGACGGTTACGAGAATGGAGAAAGAGTGTGTTCAACACTGAAGAAGAACCTTCGGATGAAGCTATTGTAGAAGCTCTACAAGGAAAGTCGAGTGATAACAAGAGATCTCATTCCAACTCAAATAAGCATAAATCCAGAAAGAAACAAAAAAAGAGTAATTGACTTAGTTGTTTAAACAATTTTCATAATTTTTATAGAGTATCAAAAAAGTATGGATAGATCGTATAGGAATTGAGATTGGAAATATTGAACAGTTGCTTCACGTAATTGTATAAAATATACAATCTATTACAGATTGCTAACACAGTTGAGCTCGGTATACTTGAAGGGCCCTACATAAGAAACCACGAGAAAATTGAAACAATAGTGGGTAAAAGTTACTGATCCCATACATAAACAATTTTTACCATTGTGGCTTACAACTGATTTGTTCTCTTACTTGCGTATTACAATTGTTGGTGTTGAATACTTGGTTACTCAGGAGATCGACTGTGCCCGTTACAAATTTACAACTATCAATCTCAAGGCTCATTGAATATTATCATTGTATACAACTCGAGGTATAGTGCAGCCATTTCATTGTTAATGTATGTACAGATTCGAATGAACCACCGTAAATTTTATTCAAGATGCATGTAGAGTTCATGTTAGCATCAAAAATTTCACAACCTCTGCACCTACAGTACATCAATCAGCAAATCTTCACATACAAGAACATGTTAAAAAAGATGGGAAAGTTTATTATTACAAATTTGGGTGAAGCTTATGAACATACGAAAAAGAATAGTAATCATTTAGTGGGATATCTGGAATCAGCACGAATGATTCTTGGTGCATGTAGGCTCGAGGGTTTGTAGTGGAGTTTTGAGGTGAGCTTTTCCAGTCCCGTAACTTCATCACCACTTTCTGCTTCATTCATCCATCTATACGAGATCCAAGAGAAAACAGCAATAAATGTAACGATAAGCCCAATAATCCCAAAGAACCACTTGAGATTCTCTTCCCCTTGTCCTGGAACATGAACATTCATACCAAACAGGCCCGTTATCAAATTCAAAGGAACCAATATAGTTCCGATCACGCTAACTTTGCCCAGTACTTTGGTTACCTTGTTATTGGAATTGACTGATTCAACCTGAATTTGAGCCAAATAATTGCTATGAGATCTTGACAAAATTTTCTCAGAAATTGTGAGTGTCTGATACATGGTCAAAATGTGATCGTGAATATCTTCAAGATAAATACCAATCTCTGATCTTGGCGAATTCTCCATCTTTTCATCACACCTCTTTGAGAACATCTTGATAACATCATTTTTCCCAGAAACGAGCCTAAGAAGTCGCATGACCTTTTTCCTAGATTCACCAATATCAAATAGTAGTGATCTAAAATTGTCCCCCTGCGCCACGAAAACTGAATCTTCAATAAAATCAGTTTCATACTCTATTTGCTTCATAAAAGGTTGGAACCCATCAGTAATATCATCAATAATTGCATAGCACAACCAATCAGAAAAAAAGTCAACCTGATCTTTCAACCTTCTGATTCTTCTTCGAACATTTGCACAATAGTCGACAGGCGAAAAATGAAAAGTAATTATGCCTCCTTTAAACACCACAATAAAAAAATTGATTGGTTCCAAAAATTCTTTGGAGGTTTCATCCATGACCATGCCTTGGAAATTAACAAAATAATAATTTTTGTACAGTTCGACTTTTTCTCTGGTCTCATTCATCATGATATCTTCTGTGGTTAAAGGATGAATTCCAAAAGCTTTCGATATGGATGCCAGCTCTGTATTAGTGGGATTCAAGCAGTCTAGCCACCAGGTATTGTTGGATGCAAAGAGACATTCAAATGAACGCTTTTCGTCAACAAGGGAGCTCATATTGGGGCCTCTGATAGTTCTAAAATCGGTAGTATTGAAATAAGTAAATCTATCAGAACAGTGGTTATTGAAATCACAAATAGATTCAAATCCGTTCGATCTATTTGCTACAATCGGCTCAATACCCTTTTCCAAGTCTGCGAAAAAACCAGAACCATTAGTTTCTGAAGAAAAAACTTCAATTTGAGGCGGTACATGATTCTCAGATAACTTTGAAAGCTGGATTTCATAAAATGGAGGCGATCGGTCGTCGTTTTGAGCTAGCAGCCTCAATTCGCTGAAGTCAATGTCGGTTGATACGTCCTTTTGTGTTGAAACATAGACATCATCATGATCAATGAAAGTGACTTTTGGCTGAGATGGATTTTGAAGTGCTTCAGTTTGCCTGCAGGTGGCTTGACTTGAGGAAGTATTACCATTGAGCAGTATACCTGGAATATCGTTATTGTGCTGATTACAAGTAACTTGAATGTTTCCATACTTTCGTGCCGTTTTCGAAACGGACTTAGCTGGCTGCTGGTCCGCAAAGGTTATAGTGCTCGAGCACATGTTGTTTTCTAGTTATCCGGTTTTTTTGATTTTTGATTTTTTTGAGTTCGTGGTAGTTGAAATATTTGATCGCGTTGTATACCTCTAATTAGGGAGGAATTTTCTCTTGTCTTTGTAAAATTCGGACAGTTCCCTGGCCAAGAAGCCAGTAACTTATTAGCTTATTAATTTGGAGCAGATTGAAAAGCGCCAAATGAGATGGCAATACTGTTTATAAAGAGAAATTTGAGGTTGGACAAAAATATGAATGTGCTTGCTTGTCTAAGTGGAATTACTGACAAGAACGTCGCCCAACAGTGTAGTTTGAATGTTTCAAGATATTAATAACAAGAAAAGAAAATGAAAGAAACTTGAAGAGTCAAACCTTCATATATATGGCTGGATCTGATGAAACCAAGTTCTAGAAGGCTTATAGAGAAAATAAGAACAGTTGTCGATATCTGAATCAAGATCTTGACGGGTGGAAGAATATGAGTGATGGTAATAAGACAGGAAAATAAGAAAACAAATAAAAATTTTTGTAGCACAGACCCAATATTAAAATTTGATCCCACCGTAATTACTCACTAAAAAAGCAAAATTCCGGGTCATCTACCTACCTGTGTAAATTAGAGTAGCAATAAAGTTGTCTTTCCGTAGTACCAAATCGTAGCCTGTTTATAATTTGGCTGATACTGATCTCACTGTTGAAATGTCATTACTCTCTGTTCCGTTCAAAATAGTTTAAAGTGACAGATTTACTATATCAGCATATGAAACTTTTTCCGCGGCCGCTGCAATAATATCAGGCTCTGTTGAGTGTGCTTTCTTAGTTGATTAAGTACTGTATGTGGAAGTTTTACTTAGGGTAAGGGCATATTACAATGAAGAATGGAAATTCAAACTATCGACCTCTTCCATACAAGCATCATCTTAGATCAAAGCCAATTGTCAATGTGCCAGCTAGCGACTTGCTAACTTAAGCTGTTCAATTGAAGACATCAAGCTTACAGTCATTGATAAAGCTGTTAATGTATTCATACCGCCTTATTATACAAAACCATTGTGTGGCATTAGCTCGTCATGTTTAATAAAAAGACAACCACTGTGACTCTCACTGAAGCTATTGTGGTTTTACCACAATCTACGGGTAAAAACAATCTGCTAAATCGCGATCAGATATACCTATCGGCAATAGATCACGTCGATAAGACACTCAAATCTAGAGACCATATAATTGAGAATCCCAGTATAGTTATTCAGCCACGAGCTCTACCAGCATCACAACCTTTGTGAGTATTCTACGCAATTAATCCAGTATAGCAGTTCATTAACAATCCAGATTTTCCTCCTTTGCTTATGGCCTGATATTTGGACAATTGAGTGTTATGGTGATAATGTTCTTCTTTATTCGATTTTTCATTTTTGCTGATCCTCCTCCAGATAAACGCGATTATCAGAGTCATATTCGTCAACAGCGACAAGCTAAGCTTCTTCCAGATACCGATGCCAGCCCTTCGGTGATTCTCGAAAAAACTTACTATGATGTTTCACAACATGCACCCGAGTCGTTAGATTGGCTATCAGTGTTGATATCACAAGGGATAACATTTGCAAGAAAGAAAGCAGATGAGAATGGGTGGCTACTCAATGAACTTAACAAAATTCTAAATAACAAAAAACCTGGATTTATTGGTGACATAAAAGTCGAGGAATTGAATACTGGAGAGGCATTCCCTGTATTCAGTAATTGTCGAATCATTAAACGTACAATGAACGACGAAGAGAGTGAGCCTAATTTACCTACTAATTCAATACCCAGCTTGGCCAACACACCAGTATTAAGAACTGTTAAGTCTCAAGATTTTCAAAAAAAGGATGATGATAGGCTTGAAGTTCACATTGATATAGAACTACAAGATCACATAACTCTTGGAGTAAACTCGAAAGTTATTTTGAATTTTCCTGTGCAAAATTTTCTCTACATACCTGTTGATCTATCAGTATCTATAGTAAGATTCTCAGGAACGATGAAAATCTCGCTACATCCTAACGATTTCACACCGAACGACTCAGCAATTGTTGATGATGACTCCGACACACCATCGCAAGCTTACATCACACTATCATTTTTACCAGATTACAAGCTAGATTTCAAAATAAACTCTGGTGTTGGGTCAACTTCTAAACTAACAAATGTCACAAAAATTGCACAAATAATCAAGTATCAACTATCGAAAGCTTTTGAAGAACGGTTGGTAGCGCCAAATGAACGAAAAATCTATTTGCCTTCATTATTTCCAAAAAAGCATACAGAGGCCTTAAGCCCGGTTACTTCACCTCGATTACACCCCAGATCATTCTCTTCCGTTAGTCAATTAGCGTCCAATACTGTACTACCAGCATCAAGGCCCGAAGACGAAAGCGCAATAATATAACTTAACATATAATACAATATCACGAACATAGCATTCTTGATGGACGAATTTTTAAGGGCGTTTGAATAATGTAGCCTGTATGATTGGCCTCTTTGGTTTTGGGGGACTATGAATAAGGATTGTTGCAATTTGCATTATATACAAGATGAGGAATAAAACCAAAACTAACGGTGAAATTTCTTCTATTGCCGTGGCAGGTGACGATATTCAAGTATAACAACAAAATTACGAATATTATGACCAAGTCGATAAAGCAAGTAAAGTTCTGTCAGTTATTTATTGGATTATATTATGACGTATGTTGATAATTTTTCTCTACACTTTAGACACTGATCTCAATGATCACCATGTCTCATGAGTATACCTTCAATTTTTCCTAGAAAATTAAATAAGATGTTCCAAGAATGTTTGAAAATTCCTTGACAGGCAGAAAAATCTCACACAAAATTTGGCAGCCGTCAAGAATAGCACTTTACGCACTCTACGTACTTTGCACACGTACTGTATGATACTATAATATATCTTTCATACTAGATAAAATAAATATAATAGTGGCTCTAGTATGTGGTTAGGCTATTTTCAGATCTACGTACAGCACAATACGTTCCTGATGATATCAATATGACATTTTTAATGCTTGAATAACAAGATGCGTAAACCAATTAAGCCAAATCCTATCAAATATACGGATCTTCTATATTTATAGCGAGAATTCATATTTATCTACACTCCTACCGATAGCTGATCCAAAAATATATCTTAGCCTTTCAAACATCAATAAGACTAAAAACATTGTCATGCATTCTATATTAATCTTATGGGCACCCTCGATGTGAAATTTCGCTTATCTAGCACTAAATTGGTATCAATGATCTACTACTCAGAACTTCTAACAAAGCTTTGTAATTCTCCTTACCTACAGTGTGTAGACTACGTGTACTCCACAAACTCAGGCTATTAACATAGCAGTTCATAGTGCCTATCGAGAAATGCGGAAGATTCAAGTACTACTATGATATATAAATAAAATATTATAGATACGCGAAGTTAAGGGACCAATTTTAGGTATCATATACAAAGCTTTTATAGGCTTAAATCTCGTGTCGAACGCGTTATTGAATTACACACCAATGACACCATTAATTTTAATTTTTAGACTTTCGACTTTTTTTGGCTTAGACTTGAGTAAAATGAAAAATATCAAATTCCATTCACCATATCTATCCCATTGCACCTCTATCTTTTGGAATGGATACTTTTTCGGCAGACCCTCTACCAACATTTAAAACCATACAAATAGGA
The DNA here is from genome assembly GCA_030563945.1 of Geotrichum australiense. NCBI lineage: Eukaryota > Fungi > Ascomycota > Dipodascomycetes > Dipodascales > Dipodascaceae > Geotrichum > Geotrichum australiense. The sequence goes on along the minus strand of JAJMKR010000137.1, from coordinate 40,949 downwards.
AATGTGATAGGTAGTGGTGGCTTTGCACAGTACGTTACCTGTCTTTTTCAATTTCTTATTATTTATTCCTTCCAGGCATGTTGAACCCCAAATTTAACGAGTGCTTAGAATTAGAGCAGCACGATTTATTGATCGTGGTCAACAGGCTTTTGCAATAAAGCTGATCCATAAGAAAAAAGCAGAAAAGAGAAATGTTTCAAGCCAGCGCTTACAACAGGAAGCCGCGATACATAAACTTTGCACATCACATGCTAACATTCTTTCCTTCTACAAATCTGGTTCCGACAATATATGGCTTTGGATATTCATGGAGCTCGCCTTAGGTGGTGACCTTTTTAACTTGATTGAACCCAACAACGGGCTAGAAATTGATATTGCACACTTCTATTTCCATCAATTGACCAATGCTGTTGAGTTCCTTCATGCAAAAGGCATAGCACATCGCGATCTCAAACCGGAAAACCTACTCCTTGATCGAGATGGGAACTTGAAGCTCGCTGATTTTGGGTTAGCGGCTGTTGTGAGGTTGAAAGGAGAGAAAAGAAAATGCTACACAATTTGTGGAACAAAACCGTATCTGGCACCAGAAGTGTCGGAAGATGGGTATGATGCGGAGCTAATTGATGTCTGGGCGTTGGGAATTATTTTATACGTGCTAATTACAGGCGAAAGTCCGTGGGCGGTGGCGGATAAGGATGATATAGACTATAGAAACTGGGTCGAAAAAGGGGTCCTGGGGACGGAAGTATGTCCAGAGGTTTTAGCATTACTGAAAGGCATTCTGAAAGCAGATCCTGAAAAGCGGTTTGGAATAGAAGAGGTCCGTTTACACCCATTCTCTCTACGAACCAATAAGTACTTGAAAGATGACCAATGTGACAATCCCAATGAGCTAGCGATTGATGTGATGAAAAGTTTGAAGATCGATCTTTCAGATTCTGCTTACGTTCATACTCAAAATCAAGCCTCTGTTCAGAGAGTTTCATCTAGTCTTCCCATCCAACCACAACAAATAAGCTTTCCCGACAAGCTTTACAGCTCTCAGCAAGTGCCTGAATTTTGTTACAACGAAGAAGAACGTAATTTCCGTTCATTCTTAACGCAGGATCCCTCGCAGCTCCAATTCCATCAGTCTACCACCCACCTAGTCCGCCTTTCCCAAACACGTCCGAATTTTAATACTCTTTTCTACAACCGAGTTCTGACCAAATTTCACAGCCATTTTCCTATTGAGGCGTTAGTTCCGCTACTTGAAACGACGTTTCTTAGGCTGGGAATAATGATGCCGAGGGTTACTGGAAATTGTATTCCGGTTCAGTTGTTGGATCGAAGGGGTTTGAAGCTAAAAGGAACAGTGAAGATAGAAAGAGTTACAAAGCGTTTTTTGGAAGTGGCTTTTGTTAGGAGCAGAGGGGATGCTATTGAATGGAGATGGTTTTTCAAGAATGTCGTAGTACTATGTAGAGAGGCGGTATATATTGAAGAAGACGATAGCTAAGGTGACATTGATTGTTTATTCTTGCAATCTTTTAGAGGTAATGATCTGTAAAGTGTCAGTTATTCTTGTAAGGTCTAAAAAAACATATGGTCATACAACACAGCTACGAAAACACTACATTGAATTCAACCAAACAGACTACGTAAAACTAGTTTTTTGAGATGAAGGATAGAAAATTGGTATTAGGTTGTCCAGAGAGTTCTATCTAACTGTAAATTTATAATACCGGTATATATAGAAATGTTCCGTAAAGCTTTACATGTGTTGCTTTATCGGCCAGTTCATTCATCAGCTACATACATTATAGCACTTTTGATTTCACCTTTTTCTAATCATTCAGTATTATATCAAACAGTTGGCAAAAAAAAGCTAGTAATTTCTACGGTTCTGAGATTTGTATTTTTAGAAAGAAGACTCATCAGCATGTTTGGATATCAACTTGTGCAATGATTTAAACCCAACAGCGCGTGTTAAGTCTATCTAGAAGTACTAAGATGTTATGGTACATTACTATTTTGTTGGTAATAGCACTGACTCTTGTTTAAAAGAGTATAATAGTATGGTTCTTACAAATATGATTTACTAGGCTATTACTGGGTTTGCAAGGTTTATCAATATGCGCCAAATCTTTTCTAAAAATACAAAATGCTACTATATGAATTATAATGGCTCTCTCACAACTCGTATTCATTAAGCTTGAGCCACTACATAAGCTGTTCGGCTAAGTGCCCCCGAGTGAGTTCATAGACACACTAAACGTCAAAATCGAGAGACCAACCACCGGAATGGGCTGAAAAATGAAAGCGTGATGCGAGGTAAATCGTGAATGATAACTTTTTTTAAGAACAGTTGGTATCGTGATGTCAGGTTATTCCAGAAAAAAAAAAAAAAAAAAAAAAAAAAAAAAAACCTTGAAGTGAAATGTCTACAAAGTTCACTGCGAGTAGCAATAACTGAAAACGAAAGATGGAGTTCTGTGTTAAGGAAAACCATTATCAGGATCGAGACAGGTTTGATATGTTATGAATGCGCATATAATATGAGGTTCATGAAGTGCAACATTAATAGGAGAATCAAGTGTTTGTTTTAGTAACTGTATCGTGAACCATGCGCTCTCTGTATGCCTTGCTCGCGACTTTGCTAGAAAATTTTTTACATGTTGCCGTGCTATGAAATAGCATATTCCCAATGGCCATTGGTCAGTATGATACACTCAACATAGAGTTGCTCTCTAGGAATATCACGGTCCCTTTTAGGAATAATAACCTTACTCGGTGCAATGTGTGCCGTTCTCACTTCGGGTTTATATTCTTACTGTATCACAGCAAGAGCATACACTATACAATTGTGGGGTCAATTTAGGCTCATGAACATAGGGTAACTTTTACTTTGGTAGAGCACACTTTAGGCAACTTGTTGGACTGTTGTAAGGAAGTGACCTGGGAAAGTCGTTTCGCTCAGACCCTCGTATGCTCTGCCAAAAAAACACAAAGTTGAGGTTTTTGGTGTGATGTTGCAAAGCTTCAATTGAAAACTACTAATACAGTACTTCACAGTCTATTGTCTATTGTTGTGAAGCTAAACTCGTCGAAAACCTGAGATCACCCGGTGTTTCCTTGTAAATTCTATGGACGTCAAAAAATGAAAATTCAATGGCATGTAAATTTAACCAGAATTGTTGAGTCACTTTGGCAGTTTGACAGTACGCTGATATTCAATTTATACGGATGTATGTCACCATCTACCAAAGGACGCAAATATGACTGGTTCTGGTTTAACTCGCTTTTGTACTGTATACAATATTGGTCCCAGTTGCGAATCAAAAGAAAAAAAATTTTGAAATTTTTTTGTGACAGGCAACGGCGGTGCAGAGCCTAAAAAAAAGTATAAAGAGGCTTCAAGCCCCACCTCGAATTTTCTTCCCATCGCTCTCTAGGTTGGTAATAAAAATATCAGATACAACAGCAGTCCTTCTCTAATTTAGTTCGTCAAAATGGGTATGCCATCAACTCAAGCATCTAATGCTGTCATGTATCTTTCCTACGCTGCCATGTTGGCACTGGGCTTATTCGTTGCTTGGAAAACCTCTACCAAAAAAGAGTTTCTTTCAGGCAACAGGACCCAAAAGGGCATTCCTTTGGCTTTCAACTTTTTGGCTTCAGGTTCGTGATTTTTTTCTTCTTTTTTGAGAGAAAACATTTGAGGCTTTCACACTATTCGTTTCCATATGGTTTGATAATCAGTTTTTTATTCACTAGTATCGTTATTTCGTTAATCATTCAACATGATTATACATATAGCTTGCACGACGGGTGCTTTAACTAGAAACTCATTGAGAGTGGAAAGCTAAGGCTGAGACTTTACCGTTTGGACTCGAACAAGTTAATACTTGCGTGAGAATAGTGCTAGCTTTCATTTGGTTTCCCCTTTCTATTATCCAAGTTATACGGGCATAAGGATTTTGCTTTTGTCGGGATTTGGTCCATACTTTTTGGTTGGCTATTTTGAAATGTTCGACTGTGTGTCAATTTAGTTTACTGAAACTAGACTTGCCACTACACAAAGTTTCGGAACTATTCAACTACGCAGAGAGTATATATATAGAACATACCACCTCACCTGGTGATATTTCTGTAAACTGCTTCTCACGTCAAAAAAGGACTTTATCCCGTCACCTTGATCCTTCCACCGTTTTTTTGAGGACGTTTTACTAACACTTTTTATAGCTTTGGGATGTGGTATTTTCGCGACTTATCCGGAGATTTCCAACATTGCAGGTGTCCAAGGTTTACTTGTGTACGCTTTAAGTTCTGCGCTCCCCATTCTTCTTTTTTCTTTTTTCGGCCCAATTATCAGACGAAGATGCCCAGAAGGGTTCGTCCTCACTGAATGGGCACGTCAAAGATTTGGTCTTGCTGTTGGTTTGTACCTTTCTTTCTTCACTATTGCAACGATGTTCTTGTACATGGTTGCAGAGCTCAGTTCTTTACAAATGGCCATTGAGACTCTTACTGGTATGAGTGCACTCCCAGTTATGATTGTGGAGTGTATCGTTACTACCATTTACACTTCTTGGGGTGGTTTCAGCACATCTTTCATCACTGACAACATTCAGGGTTGCATGGCTTTTTTGCTTTTGGTTGTTTGTAGTATCTCCATGGGTGTTTATATTGATGTTCCTAGAGATGTTGTCAGACACAGTGATCTTCTCAAGCCTAGCTTACTCGGTTGGCAATTAATCTACATACTTCCTGTTGCTATCAGTACCAACGATGCTTTTCTGTCTGGATTCTGGTTGCGTACATTTGCTTCCAAAACCGACAAAGACTTGTTTGTTGGTACTTCCCTTGCAACTCTGCTTATTCTTATTTTCTTGGTTGTCATTGGCGTAACCGGTCTAGTTGCGAATTGGGGCGGTATTGTAACACCTGAGAGTGGTATGGCTTCATACTCATTTTTCTACTTGTTACTGAAGCTTCCTGCATGGGTCGTTGGATTTGTATTGGTCTTTATCGTGCTTATGAGTACTGCCGTTTTTGATAGTCTTCAATCTGCAATGGTTTCTTCCATTTCCAACGATCTATTCAGGAATCAACTTAAGCCAATTTGGGTTCGTTCCATTGTCATTATTGTTATGGTTCCCACAATCATTGTTGCGCTGCGTGCTCCCAACATTCTTCAAATCTTTTTAATCTCTGATTTGATTTCTGCTGCTGTCGTTCCTGCGCTTTTCCTAGGTTTGTGGCAACGAATGTATTTCCTCTCCGGTTGGGAAATCATTGCATCCGGTCTGGGTGGTATTTTGGCGGTTTTCATCTTTGGTGCAGTTTACTACAACAGTGCATTGGAAGGTGCTAAATTGATCATCATGACCAACGGGCTTTACGTTGATGACTGGAGCGCCTTTGGTGCCTTTGTTGTTGCTCCCTTTGGAGGTTTGGCGTTTGGTGCTGTCATGTTGGTTATCCGCTTAACAGTTCAAAAGATTTACTCTATGGTTACCGGTGCACCTTTCACTGCCTTGGACAAGCCTGTGGCGCCTGTTTCTCCATTTGCACATGTTGACCCTGATGCTGTTCCAGATGATGAGAACAGGCTTAATGATACTCCTAGCAATGAAAGTATTGAACGGGTCGTTGTGAAAACCGGCGACGGTGATTGGAAGAACTCTAAGCTGGGAAGCATTTTTTTCACTAAGGGCTAAAAAGAAAAATCGTAGTTTGTTGTTTCGTTGTGAAATTTTTTTCAGATATCTTGCAGTGATTTATTCACTGACTTATTCACTACATTAATAATTGGGGTTATATCCTCCTGAACATTTGTTTTGATTTTTATATAATTTTGTCTGTGAAATTCATATATTTTGCAGCATGTATATTAATAAAATACAATAATTGAATCTTGCTTGAACTTGAATTGCATCTGATCATGGTTAAACAGTGAGTGAATTTGGTGAATAACGTTGGAAACGTTCAGTAGTTGTGTTCCTGTTCCCGTACCTGTCCCTGAAAAACTGAAATAGCGTCTAGCTGGATTCGTGAGCGCTGACCGTATAATCCAACTTATTAACTCGCCCTGGATTTTTGTGTACACAACTACAGTTGCTACTGATTTAATAGGATACAATACGCGAGAAGACTTATTTTATTCGTTTCCTTTGTTTTGGATTGTTTGTCTTAGAAAAATCCTTTAGCTTCAATGGTGTTGTTTTACCAGTCTGGTAGATAGCATAGGTGTGTCATATAGTATAAAGATCTGTAGTATGAAAACTGGTTTTGTGCGCATGTATGTAATAGGATATACCGTCTTTTCAATGAATTCCATCTATATAAAATACAATAAGTGACCTTTGTGCCAATAGGGCTATCCGGGAAGTTGTGGGTTGTTTAATAATAAATGAAAGAGAGAATGCTAGGAAATAGTGCCACATATATTTTCTATTAGAAAGTGTTATCTGGGTAGATTACGAGCAAAAAGACATCTTTGCAAAAACTTTATCTTCTAGTGTATACATGCTGGAGAATATAGATGTTGATATTATCTTATAGCAGGTAAATACAATCTTGTTTGGATCATATATCACGAACAACGCGGGTGAGTTGGGAACTTTGGGGTCAATTCACGCTTAAAGTCTTGAGTAGAAAATATATGGCAAAACCTGAGAAGAATTGTGTATACAAGATGAGTAATAGCATGTGATGTTATCCGAATAATTGAACGTAAAGAAGCTTTATTTTGTAGTTCATCTTGATATCTTTAATGACATTTCGGATGGAACAACCGTTCATATACCACCATGTACAGTATGTATGAGCATAACAGTACCGGTAATTCTTAAATTTACACTTTATTTTACGTGCATATTAATAATACTATAGAGGGCTTTTATAAGGTTTCCACCTTATGATTCGAAATCAAAACTACTCAAAGTATGAATAAATTCTAAAAAAAGAGTACACTTACCCAAAAATTGTCTACCAACGGATATAAGTTTCTAAAACACAAGAAACGACGGATTTCGGAGATATCTGTAGTGCTAAGATTAGTGAGTACAGTACAGTAGGTTGCTACTGCCATCATTTGTAATGAGATGTTTGGCTTTATAGCACTATCAACCGATGACAATAAAAGGCATAGAATCTTATGGAAAAACTGTTTAATGAGCTGTTAGGTAGAGAAACCTTCAACTTCAAAGTACTGCAGCTCGATCCAAAACTATATAAATAGATGGGGTGTTCCTCGATTCAAAGATGATTGCTACAAGATTTTCTCTACATCGAATATCAACTCTCAACATTCACTCCACCTAATTTGTAACATTGAAAAAAATGACTGAAAAAGTACTCGTCACTGGTGCCTCTGGATTTATTGCAGCTTGGGTTGTCAAATATCTGATTGAGCAGGGCTACAAAGTTGTCGGTACCGTTCGATCTGATGCCAAAGGCGAATTCTTCACTGCACAATACGGTTCTAAATTTGAATACGAAATTGTCAAGGACATTTCGGTTCTTGGTTCTTTTGACCATGTTTTCCAAGCTCACCCCGATATTGACTATGTCCAACACACAGCATCCCCATTTGTGATCACCAACGAAGACCCCGTTCGCGATATTCTTAACCCTGCTATTAACGGTACATTGTCAGTTCTTCAAGCTGCTAAAAAGTACGGCAAAAACGTTAAGAAGATCGTCATTACTTCTTCTCTTGCAGCCATGTCTCAGGATCCCCCTAGATATGATGACCCCACAATGGTCTACTCAGTTGACAATTGGAACCCAGTCACCATGGAGGAAGCAACTGGAACTGATGGTCTCATGACTTACCAAGCTTCTAAGACTTTCGCCGAACGCGCAGCTTGGGACTTCTTGAAAGATGAAAAACCAAATTTCACCATCACCACTATTCAAGTCCCGATGGTCCTTGGTCCTGCCATTAACGGTATCAGTCTTAAGAATATTAACACTTCTAACGGATTCCTCCTCAAATTAATCACCAGCAAAAAAACCGAACCTTTCTCATTCATTTTCCCAATTATGATTGATGTTCGTGATGTTGCTAAGGCACATGTTGGTGCTATGACTTCCAAGGGATTAGACAACAAGAGATGTTTCTGCGCCAAAGAAGCAGCCAACAGTCAAAGGTATGCCGATACCATCAGGAAGTTGTTCCCTGAATTGGATGATAAGATTCCATTAGGTGAGCCTGGTTCTTTCGATCCCAACAACTACTGCAAGTGTGATATTGAAGAGTCTCAAAAGTATTTGCAATTGGATTACATCCCTTTTGAAAAGACTGTTAAGGATACAGTAGAATGGCTATTAGAGGAACAAGCTAAGAGCGCCTAAGTCTCTCAATTGCTTGCTTTCGCACTATTGTGAGAGAATCGTGAAATATTTTGATTTGCAATCAACTTCACACTTCAACTTCAGATGCTAAGGCAACTAAATAGGAGTCCACAACCAGCTAGCTTGAGATGCAGTTTGGTGTGTGTGGTATTGTGATTTCCTGATCAGAATTGCCTGCGAAATTGTATACTCGATGTCCATCAAATCTATCCGTTATAATTATACAATGTGAAGATTACTCACAACAAAACGAATTTAAATCGGTGTTTTTGAGAAATTTTTTGTGACACTAGTATATTATAACATACTGTACATACCTGACTATAAAACATTACTTGTTTTTGTGCTTGGATTTTTAAATGTATTCTTAAGCTCTTTAATTAATTGGGTCTTTGCAATCGTCGCTTTTGTAGTACTTAATACCATTTTTCAACAGACTGGAAATAGAAAAAAGTCATATCAGGGTATACCATAGTATTATAATGCACATATCAGTAATTGCACGTCAGTCAATGATACAAAAATTCTTTTAGCCAGAAAAATTGCTTTAAAACATCCAGCAGCGTTTTATCCAAAGTCTGTTGTGCTTTGTGAATATAGATATTGGGACCTAGCATATAAATACTTGTCAACAATAATAACGTTACTGTATGTGATGCTTTCATCTTCTCAAATGAAATTCAATGTGTGAGAACATACAGTTAACATAATAATTATATATGATCCGGGGGTATTAATTATCATGGCAGTAGATTGCGAATTTTTATTTACTAGCACCAATGGCTAAAATTTATCCATATTAGCATAATCTCACTTTAAGCTGAATTCTTCGTACCTGCTTTAAGATCTAGGTAGTCCTAAATTCACCTTGTATTTTACAGAATCAGCCTTTAAAGCTTGATCTGAAGGCATTATAAAGACTGTCATGTTCGTTATTTGTGCAAAAGGACAAATTTTATTACAGGAAACATTTCGATTGTTTTGTGCTAAAAAGCTTTTGGGTGAGTCCACAATAATAGTGCCTACTTTGGTAGATTGAGAGGCCAGGGCTCTAATAAAAATATCAAGACATGGCATTGATGATTGCTGGCTGGCAGTCTATGAAAGTCGAAAGTTTTACACAAGCATTATAAAGATCACTTGAATATATGGTACCTGTGATTTTTGTGTATTCTATAGCGAGTTTCCAGAAAAAGGATTTTCTTCATGGTATTTTTTAAGTTTTTAATTGGTCCTTGAGCATGTTTGATTCCTCGATTAAACAGTCTACTGTAAAAAAGAGACCAAAGAAGCGGAGCTAAGTAGACATAGGATTGCGGAAGTGCTAAATCTATGCACCAGTATATATGGTATTTCTAATTTTGTTACGATTAGTGAATTGATTGTCATTTTAAACTATCGCATTTCTAAAACATCATGTAAACCCTTTTATTGTACATTTCGAAGTATCTCTTATATTTCACTACCAATATGAATTTTTAAAAATCCCTTAATATTCTACAGTACAGTTTTTTCCGACTTGCCTTACGCTGCAAGATGTAACTCATTTCAAAGAGATATTCAGTCAGATTTTTATTAACTCTACTCTGCTATAAGCATGCCGTATATCTTGTTTATATAACTAGTAGCATAATATGCACACACGCGTGAAATCTTAAAGTGACACACATTTGACACTTTCTATGTGCACTTCACTATCAATACTAAGATTTCTATGTACAGCTTGTTTTGCGAGTCTTGAGTAACGTTCTATGAGTGTTTGCAAGGGCCGCTCCCGCGTAATAAAAACTTAGAGGTCTAGGCTTTTAACCGTAGGCTGAAAAAATTAGACTTGTAAAAAAAAACAATATCACACAATTACCAGTTGACGCCGTTTGCAATTCAGTAACGACCTTCACAACTTCTCGCTTGCATGAACGCTTTCATAGCTCCAACCACCCTGGAACAGCTCTGATGAAAATCATCATATTGGAATGGTGCACTAACACGGGAAGTCACACCTTCTCAAAAGATGCGGAATATGCAACACGACATGTTAATATCACCAATGTGTTATAATAAGTACAACCTTTTGAAACGCTGACTACTGTATCCTAGCACATAACACAGAGATTCTAGCTTTGAAAGAAAATTTGGGTATAAAAATGACGGCGAAACAATTTGTGCACGCACTGTCTAAAAACCGTTGGTTAAGAGATGGATTTCAGTCTGGAAGAAAACAGAAATAGCTTAAGTTTACCTACAGAAGCAAAAGCTTAGGACCCTAAGCGGTACTTTAAATAATATACCGGCGATGTATATCGCTGTGGAAGCAAACAATGCAAAGTTGGCCTAAGCCATTTTGATAAGACAAATGTGCTTTGACAGAAACCGATTCTAGCGCGCTTCGGATTACTGCAAGTATCTATCTGACCTGTTATGATTTGCATGTAAGTATTTTCGAAAACATAGAATCATATGGTATGAAACGGATGAGACCGAAATAAAACACGTTTTTATTTTCAAATTAGATATCTTTCATATTTTATTTACAATATATATACTAAATACTTAAGTCGTGTGAACAGGAGCATTTTAATCATGTTTCAAAAAACTATTTTTGTCTAAATGAACGACCAGCATTGTATGCTTTTATTCCTTCCCAGTTAGATTTCACAAATATGCTGTCCTGAGCATAATCATATCCGTTTTTACCCATATTCTTTGAGTCACCTTGCATAAGAACTTCCAGTGTAGGCTTCTCTATATTCATCTGGCCTTTCACAACCTTCTCGTATCTTGTATCTCCAATTTGATCAAATGCCTCTTTGAACTTAGTTTTAGAATTTCTCAGGAAGTCTTCTAAAATTCCTTGCTTTCGCATCTCGCTCATGAAATACAATGAAAGGGTATAATCAGACCCCTTCAAACCTCGCAAAAAAAGTAGTGTGAACATCTCAATATTGGGATTAAATCCATTTTCAACGATAGACTCGTAGACACGAAGTGCCAGAATTTTAGAGTTATAGCGTCTGGACGTAGCTAAAACAAGCAATTCAAAAGTGGTAAAGTTAGGTGCAATATCTTGCGACAGTCTTTTATAATATTGGACAGCTGACCCTGTGTCAAATGCATGTGTGAATGAGGATATAAGTAGATTCATCAAAAATGTTTGAGTGTCTTCAGGGTACGATTGAATTTTTTCAGATATATTTTCCAAAGAAGAGTTCTTGCTAGACATTTGAACTAAACGACATAAAGTTTGAGACTCGACAACGTTAAAGGAACTATCAGTATTGTAGGCTTTGACGCAAGAGCTTAAGATTGAATTAATGTCTGGTCTGAGTGGTAAAGAACATAGATAGACTTCCGTAAGTTTTTCAATGCCCCAAGATATTTCAGAGGTTGGAAATAACTTGCTAATCATTTCCATTGCGTCTAAAACAACTGAGTTTGTGTCCTCACCTTCAAAATATTCGATTATATCCCTTAGTTCAGAAAAAGTGGGAACGAAAACTTTTTTTCTGATTGGCTCACTCCATATATAATTTAAAGCTTTCGAATTACCTAGTTGAGTAGCGACTCTAAGCAATACATGCCAGTATGACTCTGGCACTGAAACCCCAAGGAAGTTCATATTCTCGACTATTTCAAATCCAATAAATATATCTTTCGCTTCTGTCACTAGCTTCAAAAATGCATAATTCCAATTCATAGTAGTATGATCTGCACCATGCTTAAATTCTCCAAAAAGTGTTTGTAGCGTACATCTCGCCATCTCAAGTTGTCCAGTATTGAGAAGAGCATGCAAATATCCTACCCTAGCATAAATCTGAGTTTTTCCGTAAATCTTTGACGCTTCCGCAAACTGTTTTCGAAATATGGTAATATAAAAATTATCAGCAAGATTATTGAATACCTTGGTTGTCATGCGTACTGGTCTGCTATCTTTGGGACGAGCTTTCAAATATCTAGCAAGGATTTCACATAGTACAGGCGAAAGGGCGTTAGGATCTAGCTGTAACAAATATGATATGACTTCGTTTATGATCAGTGGGTGCAGTTTGACATCTTTGCTACCAAGAAGTTTCGAAAAAAAAGTTTTGCTCATTTCTAGATCTTTATACTCCAGCAACTCATTACACAAATCAGCATCGAGATCATCCGGAAATATTTTAGTGGGTGGTCGCTTTTTTTTTGGAACTGTTTTGTAAAGTTTCCACACATCTCCATCTTTAATGCTTAGATTTATTGGTTGATTGGCAGAGTCACTAGATACATATCTACCAGCAACACCAAACATGGACTTCAGACTCGTCTTTTTCAACGGTTTGATACCATTGATTCGAAGCATTTTGAATGTGCATCTAAAAAGTCAAGTGAAACCCCGAAATATATTTCAAGCAATGAATATTTTTTCTTTTTTCATTTAGCTGTATGTGTGTTTATGTACTAAGGTTTATAAAACACTCCCAATTCCCAGAATCTTCTATTCTACGTTTAAGCACATACCTGATATGCTAACATCACCACCCTAAAATGTTACGAACATATATCAGACGATATTCACTTTCCACTCCGTTTCAGGTGTTCGATGCTAAGACAAAACTTCTTCAAAAAACCAGATCAGCACTGAATGTGGAGGAATCTCGTAAACTTGAGTATGTTCGGTCTGAGGTAGGTCTTCGAATCCTTGAGCGCTTGGCCTTCGTTTCACGCACCTTTCCTCGGGTTCTTGATCTAGGCAGTGGAGCCGGAACACTTGAGCGTTTGCTATGTGATCCCAAAACACCTGACAATAAACTAATTCAAAGTCGGCTGGGTCATATTACGATGTTTGATAGTTGTGAAGCGCTGCTCAATCGTGACCGTTCTCTTCCCTTTAATTCTGAGTTGAACCTTGATCGGGTAGTCGGGGATGAAGAAACTCTCACACCTAAAGATGGCAAACCTTTGGCTCATAATTCATATGATGCTATCATATCTAATATGTCTATGCATTGGATCAACGACCTACCAGGGTTGCTCAAAAAAATCCATGATACTCTTGTTCCAGACGGCATGTTCATGGCTGCCATGCTTGGAGGCGACTCTCTGTATGAACTTCGTGGATCTCTTCAACTTGCTGAATTGGAACGTCTTGGTGGTGTCTCTCCCCGGGTTTCTCCAATGGCTGATGTAAAGGATATAGGCGGGCTCATGCAACAAAATGGATTTAATCTTCTAACAGTAGATGTCGACGATATAATAGTCTCTTATCCTGACATGTTTTCACTTATTTCAGACTTGAATGGAATGGGGGAGTCCAACGCAGTGACATCAAGAGTCGGTTCTATTAGTAGAGACGTTCTTATAGCAGCAAATGCTATATACAAAGCATTATATGCGGAGGAAGATGGATCTGTGCCCGTAACATTTAGGATCATATACATGATTGGGTGGAAGCCGAGTGAGAACCAGCCGAAGCCTCTCAAAAGAGGATCTGGCCAAATTAGTTTAAAAGACGCTCTGAAAGAATCTTAGTTGCTCTGTATATATTTATATCATTGACCAAATTATATAACGTTTATTTTAAGAAGATTGGCTGAACGTAGCGACATATTCTCGACAGATTTAATTTTTGCATTGTATATTATCATAATACTATTTATCTATATCATCGATTTTGATCAAGAACAACTTGGGCTTAGAAAATTGATTGTTGGCATGTTAGTATTCTTTTAAAATTGAATTAGCAGCTTCTAGGTCTGGTGAACTGCCCTTCTTCTCACTGACGAAATAAACAAGCTTCTGCTCAGCTAATTCTTTGATACTATTGTATTTGGAGTCAACCTTGGTTTTATTTTTTCCTTCATGAAGATTCAAAATATCATTGGAAGAAACAACCACACCGCACCAGCCTCGAATATAGACAGGACACAACTCCACAGACCTTAGAAAATGTTTAACTGCTAGCTGTAACATGTCAAGTCTATCGCTTTGTGTAGAAGACCTTAAAGCTTGTGTATGATATAGTTCTCCCAAGCGAGCGAAGTTATTGTAAGCATGCGGGACAAGAAGAATGGCTTCGTGATATGAATGTATAGCAAGATCGTATCTGCCGATGGTAAAATAGGCTTCAGCTAATTCTACCCATATCTCAACGTCAGTGGGGATGGTATCAGAAATTTTTAGTAGTTCTTTTACGTAGCCAGGAAAGTCACCTATAAATTTGAAGTATGCTGCTTTTCGCTTTTGACAAATCTTAGAGACGGTTAGTTATATCTCTCGATTTTGTGTTTCTTTCATTCAGTTAGATAAACTTACCAAATCATTATCTGGTCTTTTGGATAGGTAATCTAGTGCTGCCATCCTTCCTTCAGTGGCTTCAAGAAATTGCGACTTCATAAGAGCAACTCGACCTGATTTTTCTCCATACCTGTCAGTTATGCGGTTCAACATCAGACTAGCATCGTTGTCATGACTTGTGAAGAGTGAAAGGTAAAAATGCTGTTGAAGTAACCCATACCAAATATCATCCTCAATACTACCTTGTTGGCGAGATAAGAACCTCCTCGAAACTACATACAGTTCGCTTAATTCAGAAGGTGAAGCTGTAAACGATTTCTCGTTAGCTTGTGCACTCTTCAGCAAATCGTATGGGGTCGTCATTATAGGCGCAACTAGACGGTGGTACACAGTTAGTAAAGAAGCTCGAAATTCTTGAGAAATGCCAATATGAAATGCCAAAGTGCCTGGCCTTACCGAACTTAGTAGGTTGCAACTTCGAAGCTGTTAAACGCCAGTACCAGATGTACTTAGGTCATTCTAAGACTTTAGAGCTTAAGAACTCTTAAAACTTTATTTTTTTCTATAAGCCGCACCTTGTATGCCCATTGCAGATTTCCACAGTTGCTAAGGCAACAGGGGACAAATACAAACAATGAACTTCACACAAACAAAATTGAACAAACCTTCCAAGCTATTTTTCTCCAAGTATTATAAACAAACAAACAAACAAAACAGCATCATTGTACTTTTATTTTACGGCTTTACCGTCTTTTGCATTTAAACCTTACAACAAAATTTTGGTCTAGCATAACAGTTTTGAGATAGAGTATAATGGTGAAACTGCTAGCATCGTATCACGATGAAAGTGCCAGGGTTAGTACTTTCACTTCATGTAGGCCAGCTAAATCGAAGCCTCGAAGCAAAAAAATAAGCTGGCCACATGAACAGCCAGATGCAACTACTATGGCTGAGGCTGGGTTTTATTTTGATCCTATAGATAGCAGATCAGATCAAGTTAGATGCTATCTGTGTGATATAGGAATTTCAGATTGGAAACCGCAGGATGTCCCAATACAATCGCATTATGAGAAGTCCAGTAGTTGTCCGTTAGCAATAATATTGTCTCGGCAATGGGAAAAAGAAGATTACCATGATCCAAGGTCTGCCATTGAACTATCTAATAGACTGCAAACATTTTACCAACCAATGACTGACGAACAATTACAAAAATATTTTGATAAGCGTGATACGAATGACGAAGAGATACTTTACGGTCGATTACTTTGGCCATACAAGAGTCATTCAAGGAAACCAAAGGCTGATTCACTGGCACAAGCAGGCTTGTATTACAAAAGCCATATGAAAGGAGATGACAATGTTTGTTGCCAGTATTGTGATGCAGAGCTTGATGGGTGGGAGGCTAACGATGATCCTTTAGTGGAACATTACAAACAAAGCCCAAATTGCTACTTTTTTCATGCAGACTCTTCTGTCCCCCTACCGGAACTGGGGTCTAGTATCTTCGATAGTGTATCAGATAGTATGTCAGACAGCGATAGTGATAGGAAAAGGAAACGAAATTTAGACATTTCGATATCGAGGAAAAAAAACTCAGCGACAAGTACAACCACAGATGGAGAGAGTGATGGGTCAAATTCCACAGTAGTTCAATCGAAGCACCAGTCCAAGCTGAAACTAAATTTTAGAGTCGGACCTTCGAAACTATTATCCGACTTTGACGAAGAGGGAGAGGAAGAAGAGGATTTGTTCAGCAACTACAAAGGACCCAATATTGCTTCATCTCTGACCAGAGGATCTGTCATGTCTAAAATCACTAAATTCGAAGGATTATCAAGCCCTACAAAAGTTTCAAGCCCTCCAAAGCAAGATATAGACAGTTTCTCAAAATCACAATATAAACATCAACTCTCTAAGCAGGAGCACCATTCAATACCTCTTAGATATGAAGATGGCTCAATATCTCAAAACTCTTCTTTTGAAAACGTGGATGACGATATGGAGATTGTCGAACTGGATGGTCCTCATATTCATGAGCATCCACTTGGGGCAATAAAAGAACCAGAACACGAAATGCATGATTTAATCCCTAAAACTCCTTCTGAGCTTCAACTCAAAGATAGAGCCACCACTACCAGGCCACTACCAAAAATCAAATCAGAACCACTCAAAGATCAACCGCCTGTTCCACCTCCGCATACTCAAGCACTATCGGCATGGACACCAAAACCTTCGGGGGTTCAAATTTTCCAGGACACAAACCTGACACCCGTGCCTCCCCATTCTGAAAACTGGGAAACGTTTTCAAGTAGTTCACTTGACCTTTCTCCACCCCCGTTAATGCAGCCATTAACGACCACGTCTCCCCTCAGAAGCAATACACCTCCTTTGGTGCGGCTTAAAGACAAAGACCCAGATATTGAAACACCACAACATCGATTTCAAGTTAGCACTCCTGGTACCGAATGGAAGCCAATCGATGCAAACGTTGTATTTGAAATGTTGGCTATACCCGACAATGAAATCAAAGAAGAAGACTTGGATCTCACGCCTGTTCAATACCTGAGAAAGCTTGCAGACGAAGGTGCTAAAGAGCTCAAAGAATTAGGAGACAGAAATATAAGAATGTTAGAAGCCGAAGGGGCACGTGCGATCAGATTTCTCAAAAGCCTTCCAGTGAGGGATAAGAACTAGATTTGAGTGTTGGTCGCTTTCATTATTTATTGAAGGTTTGATAATTTAATATTTCTTTACTTTGTATCACCAGATCGGAACGTGTGATGTGATAGTATTTTGATCTTTAATCTTATAATGTATATGCATTTGTTAAATTGAAACTTTTCTAACGATAATTGAGAATCTGACTTCAAAGTCAGTTAGATAAATACAGTCAAGTCAAACGCGTACCTAGCGTGCATGAGTAGTAAATTAGTTATTTTTTCTCGTGTTTTAAAAGTATCCATTGGATAGTTCTTCAAAGGGTTAGGTGAGAACGCGTAGAAACAGTAATATCGTGTTAGAAAAAAATATGTGAGCTAAATATTTATGTAACCGAATTCACCTCCATAAGAAAGATATATGTACGAGAATATTTATACTTGTCATTTTTTACACACCTAAAGTCTTGAATATCTCGAACCTGTGTGTTGATTTGGTCTACTTTATAAACTATCGGCGTCTAATTGTTTGGAGATACTTGTATGGTTTTAATGCCGGCGAAAAAGCATAACCATAAAGAAGGAAATATGTCAATGGCATTGTTCATGAAGAAGCCGAAGCCCCCAGATTCAAGCCCGGAATCTTCATCTTCCTCAACGCCAATTGCCAGGCCAACTAT
This sequence comes from Geotrichum australiense, assembly GCA_030563945.1. NCBI lineage: Eukaryota > Fungi > Ascomycota > Dipodascomycetes > Dipodascales > Dipodascaceae > Geotrichum > Geotrichum australiense. The sequence goes on along the minus strand of JAJMKR010000137.1, from coordinate 23,002 downwards.
CTTGCCATCTGATCTGTCTTTGGACAAATGGGATGGCGATCCGTGCTCTTCAAACCAGTCAATAGCGCATTTTCCAGAGTTTGAAAGCATAAAACGGAGACTTTCATCATCACCAGAAGCAAGGGTAGCCAAAAGATCGCTAACGACACCGGTAAGATCGGAAGAGCCGAGAGTTGTGTGGCATATGTCTCCCCTCGTGAATTCTGCGAAAGAAGTTTGGATACCGACAACAACCAATTTCAGCCCAGAAACGAAAGAAAGTAAAACCAAAAGAAGAGAAGATGAGAATAGAATCACTCCCTCGAAAATAAAAGAAGGTGTAGGAATTAGTAACATGAGACGGAAGTTGTTTCGACATGCCACATCACCTGTTCAATCAGCAACTGGAACTAAGCTTCGCTTTATGGCCGATAACCTACTGAGTCAGTACGAGTCGAAACCAGAAAGATTTGATGTCAAATTTTCTAGATCACCTATGAAGGGGCCTTTGAAACCAACTCTTCCTCATACTAATGATTTATTTTCAACCCCTTCAAACCGTATATTGGCTACGATCGATTCTAATCCTGCTATTGAGCAATTCACAAAGAACAATTCCAGTGAAAAACTTGATGAGCTAGATATACAAGAGATAATTGAGGAGATGGATACCTCCATGAAACAATCTTCATATGCCGACAGAAAAGCCGATGATACATTCTGTGATGGTTTCAGTGATTTTGATGACGATGCACTTTTAAACTTAGACAACCCAATTCAGAAGTCGCCAAAATCACAGCACGCCGGGGAAGACTCATTTAGTGATGGTTTTAGTGACATTGATGACGAGGCTCTTCTCACTGAGCTCAATGCTGAGTATCAGAACTCTAATAGAAACACACCTCATAGTCCAACCATAGAACAACAATTATTGACCAATAGAAAATCAGTAAGGAGCTCCTTGATCGAAGGAACAACGCTTGTTAACGATATTACTGAAGTGAAAATAAATGACTTCCGGCAGCAGCCGGTTGAGCGAACGAGAAACATTACAGAAGAAGTGCATCTAACCACTACCCTTACTAATCCCGACATCCACAGGTATCACGTAAGAGAAGTTTCGACTGCACAGTATGAAGCTGAAACTAAAGGGTGGGTATCATCTCTTGAAGAAGCTGTTTTAACTGTTACGAATTACCTGGATCAAGATATGAAAATTGTAATTAGGGGCAATTGGCTAGACTGTCTCCCGCAACCAGAGAACATCATTCATGTCATTGGAAAGTATCAAGATGAAGAAGGGAAGTCTGTGATAATTGATAACAATGAAAATCTTTTGATAGTTCAACCTGATACATTGATAACCTGTACCGATGTTGCGAATGGGTTTTACTGCCAACGGAAACTTGCTCTAGCAAATAGACTGAAATCTGCTTCTGAAGTCAATATTGCCATGATTTACGGCTCAATTTTACACGCTATATTTCAAGCGAGTCTAGCTGCGAACGATTTCTCTTCACAATTCATGCAAAGCAATGTCACAAAATACGTTGAAGCTTTTGTCGAAGACTTGTATCTCTGTAATGTCGATCCTCTGGTTGCAACCAAATATCTACAAGGAAAGTTACAGACAATAAGGAATTGGGCAAATATGTTCATTTCACCGGAGCCAAAGCCCCGTGCATTTGTTGAAGAATATAAATCACGAGCAAAGCGCATCATGTCTGTGAGTAATATCATTGATGTTGAAGAAGAGATATGGTCTCCTGCATATGGGCTCAAAGGAAAAATTGATGTCACTGTCGAAACTTGTCTTCAAGACGCTACCCATAGCTGGAAGTTTCTATCCCCTCTTGAAATCAAAACCTCTAAAACCTCTAAAGCTTTTGGCCATAAAGCACAAACTACTTTATATACCTTGCTTTTGTCTGACCGTTACGATATAGATATCGAGTATGGTGTTTTAGTTTACTCTGAAACTGGCGACACTATTCGTATTCCCAGGTTTACCGAAGAAGTAAGAGACCTGCTTATTCAAAGAAACATCATTGCTCTTAATTTCAGTAATAAACAGAACTTACCAGAAATGACTAAGGATTCACACAAATGCAAATCATGCGAAAAACAGTCTGCTTGTCTAACATTTCACTGTGTCGATAATAGTGCTAGCATTAAAAAAGAGAACATAGCTTCTATGGCCGACCCAGGTGTTTTAGAACACTATCTAGAAATAGTGGGACATGTTACGAAAGACCAGGCTGAGTTTTTCAAGCATTGGAACAATCTACTTGCATTCGAAGAAGCCGAACAAATCACGCATCTAAAAGAAATATGGACCATGAGCAGTACCGATCGTGAAAAAAGTGGAAGATGTTTTGCAAATGTGAGACTCCAGGGGCCACCGGAAGAATCTGTCATATCTGAAGTGCAAAGTAGATATACTTATGTCATGGAACGGCATGATGTTACAAAAAATGGAATTTTTAACCAATCCCTTTCACAATTTTCTGTCGGTGACCCGATTGTGATTTCCGATCAAAGAGGACATGTGCATCTTGCTTCTGGCATATATATGGGCGGAACAAGGACTACCATAACCGTAAATGTTGATCGAAGATTGACTGACTCTTTGCAGCGACAAAATGGGTTTGATGATAGCACCAATCAAGTCTTTCATAGTTTGCTGAGTTCCACATGGACATCCACCCAAGATAGCTTGTCTCCCTCAAGGGGCATCTTTCGTATTGACAAGGATGAATTTAGAAGTGGGCTCAATGTCGCCCGAAATAACTTGGTCGAGTTACTTCTTCAGAATAAAGAGCATAGCCAACTCAAAAAAATTGTGGATCTTGAGCCTCCAAGGTTTATTAAGAAGCCGCATTTTACAGAAAGTTGGGGAATTGACATCACGCATTTTAACAATGATCAAATTTCGGCTATACAACAAGTTTTGTCTGCTCAAGACTACTCTCTCATATTAGGCATGCCCGGAACAGGGAAGACAACTACAATTGCAGCACTTATACAAATTTTGGTAGCACAAGGCAAAACTGTGTTGCTAGCGTCTTATACCCATTCTGCAGTTGATACGATTCTCCGAAAAGTTAAAGATTGTGGATTTGGAATTTTACGACTTGGGAGGTCTTCCCAAGTCAGCCCTGATGTGCTACAGTTTGCTGTTACAAAAGACAGAGTTCCAAAAAACTTGAAGGATATCAATAAGCTTTACTTTGAACCTCCAGTGGTAGCATCTACATGTTTGGGCATCACTCACTGGATTTTCAAAAAAAGAACTTTTGATTATTGTATTGTTGACGAAGCATCTCAAGTAACACTTCCTACATGTTTAGGCCCTATCCGCTATGCAGAAAAGTTTATATTAGTGGGTGATCACAATCAACTTTCACCCTTAGTCAAAAGCACAAAAGCTCAAGAGGGCGGATTGGATATAAGTTTATTCAAGAGGTTAAGCCACCACTGGCCTGAATCCGTAATCAACCTCGAGCACCAATACCGTATGTGTGAAGATATTATGGCTATCTCTAATATTCTCATATATGACGGTCGCCTAAAATGCGGAAATGAAAAAGTCGCAAAACAATGCTTGAAAATTCCATATAAAGAGGCCATCATGTCATGGAAACTACCAACTTGTAACAGTGAAACGGACTGGCTCTCGTGGGTGTTGGATGAAAAGTAAGTTCTTTAAATTATTTGTGATGCACAATATTCTAATTTAACTTTTATTAGCTCGAAGGTGTTATTTTTGAACACTGACAATGTCCCTGCGCTTGAATCTGTCCAAGACGAAAGAATACAGAACCCTACTGAAGCTGACATAGTTCACATGATTGTCGAAGCTTTTTGTACTTCAGGAGTTTCTGAAACGAATATTGGTGTGATTTCTGTTTATAGATCGCAATTGAGATTGCTGAGCTCGAAACTAAACTCTCGTTCAGGAATTGAAATACTGACGGCTGATAGATCTCAAGGACGAGACAAGGAATGCGTGATCATTTCACTTGTTCGGTCGAATGTTAATAAGTCTGTAGGGGATTTACTCCGTGATTGGAGAAGACTCAATGTCTCGTTCACACGAGCCAAAAGCAAGCTGATCATTATTGGTTCTAAGCGTACGTTGGAAAGCTTTGCCGTGTTGAAAGCGTTTCTTGAAGTGCTCGAAAACAACTCTTGGGTATACAGTTTGCCTATCGATTGTTGTAATAAGTATTACAAGTTACCACAAACCGCATACGCATCATGTGAAACACCGAGAAAAAACAAAAAATTTAGAAACAAGAAAACTGGTATGCAGGCTTATACCGGGGGAGTATTTGGAGATGTGCTCAATGAACTTGGTTGAAACAGTCGGTACTAAAAATTCCACAAAGCTCACGGGGTTACAGTTACTAATAGAAAGAATTATTTTTGTGGAAACCGCTCTTTGCCTGAAAAAACATTCACTTGAGTTTTTGTCAATGTTTATTATAGTTGTCGTCATGTACGCCTGCCAACTTATTATTTATTTATTTATTTATAGAAAAAGTAGATTTGTTGCATTTAGCATTGACTGTTCATGTTGTCAGTTGTAAAAGTAAAATAAACAAGACAAAGTCGATAACTTCGTCCATAGGTATATACTTGTACAGATTACAATTGGCGGATGGAACAAATCTATGGCTTCAAATAAAAGTTTAAATTTCACAAGAAGCAATTTTTTTTATACACGGCAAGGAACATCAATAGCTATAGTGAAAATGCTATAACCTGGTTGAGATCCGGGTAGCAAGTTACTAGCAATTATTGACACTAGAGTATGTTATATGTTCGGACCACTCTTGCCAATTAGGTCAAAATTTGAGACTAAAAAGTTGATTGAGTCTGTGATTCGTGGGAACAAAATACTACTTTTTCAAGTTTTCGCCCCACGTTGGTTAAAAGGCTATTGGTATCATCTCTTGGTTATGATAGCTGCTTTTTGAAAAAATAACCAGATTTACACTCAAGGTTGTACAGCTATTTTGAGAGAAAAAAAACCGTCAAGTTACAGCTACACATTAAAACGTCGTATGTGTTAACCGCACTATATAGGTGGAACTGAATTTTTTTGTTAGTGGCATCTACATGTAGCCGAGATGCTATCAAATGAAATACTACCTTAGTTTTGTCACTATGTATGACTTTAAATACAAGCAAATTCAAGCTAGATAATATTAGCTAGCTTGAGTGCAAGGACTACTGATGTTAGGTCATCTAAACCAATGTTGTGCGGTTATTCTTATTCAAATTCAGGACTTTTGACGCAAATAATCTTGATTATTGTGTAAGAGTTTGATATGTGTAACTAGTTCTGGAGGTGTGAAAACTTAAGAAGAGCAGCTATATTAAATTTTATCAACACCAAGTTGAAGGAGCGGCAAGTGCTATTATAAAATGTGGCCTAGTATTTTCCAGTTTGTCACTCAAACTTTGGCTTGGCTTATAGAAACATTCGAAACGCATCCTTGATCAGAATCGCTTTCAATTAAGTAGACGGCTAACTTACGAAATTCAATCTGGAAATATTCAAATAGCACAGATATTTTATTGTATAGCTTCAAGTGGTAAGTTTTGGTCGATCTGACTGTTAATTTTCAAAACACATCGTACAATACTTTATGTACTGTAGAATTTGACTCCCAGGCCAATCTATATACCGGTAATACACTATAACAACTTCCAATAACAATTGCCACCTGGCCGACATTGCATATGAGGGTTTCGTTTCAGTCATTTCGGGGCCCTAACTTGATAGAAGTTTTTACTGCTTGAAACTATTCAAACTTTTGTTGAATGCTGAGTAAAATCAAGTGCGTTCCAGAACTTTTGTATCTTTATTGTCTTGTAATCTTTGAGCTTGATTAGAATTTTATAAGTTAGTATACTACAGTATGTATACAGCTTCATGTTTTTAGTGAATGGGTATGGACTGTATGTATATATATAGAATAAACGATAGCAACGACACCCTGGAGAATTAAAATCAATCGCACATTATGTATAGTTTCTCATAACAAGTTATTTTGGATTCACAATGTTTACAGTTTAACGATACTCATTTCCATCTCGTCCTAAGATTTATTAAACTGTGTATAAGTGGAGCACAAACTGTCACTTTATTATGAAGGTTTTACGGTTATGAATTTATCATTCTGTTTTAGATAAACTATGTCTGATACTTTTCATTCATTCATCTGTTCGTAAGGCTTGCGTCCTTTGCCAGGTAACTACAAAAAAGTCGAAAATACTGCTCTCTATGTAGCGTATTATCCACTGATATCCAGTATGGCAACCTGGCAGCATAGTGAGCTTGTATTCAAACACGCCCCGGCAGGAATATTGCAGTAAAAGTCTTCCTGTCAGAGTATATAGCATCCAGTCTCAACATGCCTTTATGTGAAATATTGGTAGGACTCCGTAGGACTCCGTAGGACTCAGGAGGAGTAAACCCATTAAACTGTTGCTTACAAATAAAATCAGTATACCAGTATATAATACTTTTATGAATAATCTTCAGTAAATTTAGTTGAGTATCCGTTTTTGTATCTGCCCTAGACATTTCTACTGCGCAATTTAAGTTCAGTAACCCGAAACCCCGATAGGGTTTGGGGAGCGCCAATACAAATAAGCGATAGTCAAGTATATACCTCAATAGTCACTCAAGGCTCTATCATACATAGATATCTATGCGGGTCTACGTAGCAGTTCGCTGTGTTGGAACTTCGGTTGAAACTTCGAAGTTCAAACATCGCACACAATATACTCAGCAGTCATTGGACTTGAGCTCCGTACGTGATGCACAAGGCCAATGTGAAACGAGTTTGTTGATGACGAATCAACGGCTGATAGACATCTTATTAAACCATTGAGAACCTCTGAAGATGGCCTTGTATACCGCAGTGCGAAACAAGACCTGTTTTGAGTGGCAACATCACGAGTTCAAAGACCCATGGATTTCCGATACTGAGAGCAAAGTACCCGCTCTGCTGAAGGCCACCCCGAACTTTGACTGAGGTTTGTGTTGGCATATTTTTAATGTTCAGGATGGATTTACAGTTGAAATGTAAAAACAGTGCTTATTATATCTGCGAGCTATGCTGTGTCACTACCAATACCGCCACATTGAATTTTTTACTTTTTTTTTTTATTTTTACTTTTTTCCTTCTCTTTCCCTCCTTCAAGCTTTTGCTTTCTCTCCTTCAAATATCTCATCGTCGGGACTCGTTTCATATCCCCTGATTCGTGTGTTATTTACTAAATTATCAGCCTAATATGGAAAAAAAGTCGATACCCAATAACAAGGTGCAAGAGGACGAAGATGATACCATAATTTCTCAATCTTCATCTGGCTCATCACAGCAATTGCAGCAATCATCGCCTAGCTCGGCGAACCCCCAGAGCCCCTTATTGTCGACGCAGTCACAACTAGCGACGGCAGCGTCATCATCCTCAACAGCAGCATCACCCTCGACAGCTCCATTGGCGCCATCATCATCAAGAAAGAGGTCTAGACCATCAGATTTCAGTGAAGATGAAAGTGAATCTTCAAGAAGAAAACGACCACAGCCATCTCTGCGAGATCGAATATCTCAAATGGGATCTTCGGTCATGTCTTCAATTTTACCCGACCGATCTTCAGGATTTTCTAGGAACAGTTCCACCACTCAGTCTGACCCAGCGTCTCTATCAGGCTCGCGGGGGTCTTCGAGTGGCAGGCCGTCTGATGGAACTTTTGGTCCTCAACCTCAGGTCCGGGTTCCGTCCCGACCAGATTCTGCTACAATAGCGTCGCTTCTTTCATCCAACAGACCAGTCAGGCCAACAAACTATGGCGAGCACAACTTACCGTCAATCCTTTCTCTACGGCGGCCGAACCTAATGGGTAGCCGATTTTTCCCTGCTTTCAACTTTGCATCGCCCAGGAACCACGGGCCACAACAGCATGGGAGATCTTCACGACAAGACGCAAATACAGCAAGACCTTCTCGGGATGGGCCAATGGAGGACCAGGCTATGATGCTTGCAAATTTGCTCGCAATAGCAGCTTCAGCAACCGCAACATCTTTAGCTGATAGCGGTCGCCAGAGAAACTTTTCACGCAGATCATCTCGCTCTCAAACTACGTCACAACAACGCCCTGCAGCAGCTACTCCTGTAACTCCCACGTCATTTTCAAATCCAACTTCCGTGACCTCTTTTGATTCATTTTTAACTGGCCTTCGTAATGGGCTTTTGACAACCGAATTATCAAACTCATTACATGATGCGAATGAGGCAAGACCAAGGCGTGCAATGAACTTTTTCAGAATGTTTAGATTCGTTAATGATAACGAAGTACCATCAACTAATTCTGAGACAACGAATAATTCCGAAAGTACTGACGGAGCTGCTGCCAATGAAGGAGGTGGGTCTGCTGATGAAACTGGAAGTAATACTTCTGGTGAAACGGACTCTGAACCTAGTCTTGTACCAATACTAATTGTTGGTGTGAGAGCAGTAGAAATTAACGAAAACGAGCCAACATCTTCGATGTCCAATATCCCATCGTATTCTATGTCTAGAGGAGGCTTAGAAAGTGAACAGGATGCGGCAAATAACTCTTCGAATACCCAAACTCCCTTGGATGAAAACATGCGAACAAGAGATGCATTTATCGATGCAATTAACGAACGTTATGGAACAAATATGCCACGACCTTCTCAATCTATGAATATTCCAACTACAAATCCAGCTACGGCCTCCTCTAATGACTCAAACTCAGAAACCAACTCAAATGATCAGCAACCACTACCGCGACAATCGTGGATAGTGTATGTATTTGGTGGCTCGTACCCGGAGAACCACCCTATACTACTGGCACCCACATTATTTTCAGACGAACCTTCTTACGAAGATTTGATGGCTTTGGAAGCTTTTATGGGCCAAGTGAAGCCTCCTATTGCTTCAGCAGAAGAAATTGAAAAGGCCGGGGGCCTATTCAAAATACCTGCATTATCAAAACTAGAATCAAAGGGAGCCATCATCAAAGGAGAAGGGGGAATTGAACATGAGTACCCACAGGGACGATGTGATATTTGTCTGAGTGAATATGAGGCTTCAGAAGAATGCAGAAAGCTGAAGCTTTGCAATCATGTGTTTCATAGGGACTGTATAGACAAATGGCTTTCCCAAGGTAGAAATTCATGTCCGTTATGTCGTGCGGAAGGCGTAAAGAAGAAGCCGTTGTCAGGTGAAGGTCTCGGGCCAAGGACTGTTGGATAACTCGTCTGTCGAGATTCATATATGCATTTAAATGTCTGATTATAAGGGTTCTTTGTTACTGATTAATGTACTTTGAAATTACATAGCTGAAGGATCGATAATAATTCTATTTAATCCTTTTCGTTAATGAGAGGAAGCTGTTGATTCAATGCCAATAACATGATTGTTACATTAAGAAATACGAGTTTCTCAAAGCAATCAAATGGTATACGTGTATGGATGAAAGGTTTAATCATTCATGTTCTGTGTAGTTTTTTTTGGGGGTTTTACCATGGTGACATATGGAATAAAGTAACGTGTATCAATGGCAACTATTGGTCTAGTTTAGAGCTGTAGTTAGTGAGCGTAATCGGTGTATTGTAGTCAGACCGATGTAAGACGGTGTCCCCATATAATCGCAACAAATTATAATGGGAACTGTATAGTAGGCACAGCATTGTCGTTCAGTTTTATAATGATCATTGTTCATTTTTTACGACACTCTCTTTGGTGCGATAGATAGATCAACAAAGTTTCTAAAACTAGCCACATTGTAAGAATGAATTATCTGTAAGCCCCCCTACGTTGTGGAAACTTATTTGGGGGGTTTTCCTTTACGAAAAATAATTTCTAAGAGCAGAACTTAAGAAATATTGATAGCATCTACTGTACAGTACAAGTAGCTGCAAAAAGAATCAAGAAGGTGAATATAGCAGGATTTGTGTTTGTATTCATACATATCTCTATTGTGACTGACTAGTATTTGTACTAGCTAAACGATTGAACAAACAAGTTATGTATTCAGTTTTTCTTACAGGAATGATTTTTGGACTAGAATAATTCTTGATTCCTTGATGGTCTCACATATTCTGATTTTACCTTGCAAGATCATCTCAAAAACTTTTCTGATTGTTTCAACTTAAATATTCAAACACTACGTCAACAACTCAGTTGAAAAATTGTTTACCAATTCTGTTTTAAAACACATCATTAGCATTGTACATTATTATCATCTCTATGTGATTAGGAATAAGTGATAGATCGTTATCGCATAATACTAATTCTATCATCAGTTTCTTAATAATCTCATTCATCTATTGGTTGTAACCATTTTGTTTTCTATTTAATGTGGGAAACAGCTTAGAACAATTCGTATTAGATACGTACACTTGGTAAAAGCTAATTATAAACCAGTGCCAGCTTATCGTCTTATTTGTTCTGTCGAGTCAATCAGCCATGGTCATATATTAAATGCTGGTCAGTAAATTTGCTACACAGTTCGACTTTACTTTTCATCATCTTTAAATGAATTCAGGTGCTGATAGCTTGTATCAGAAAATTGGCTTGTCTATATTATAACTCGTTTCCCACTCAAGGGTCTATTTTTCAGTTGTTTCTGAATCAACAAACAGATAAGTTGGGAGACTCAGCCTCAATCAAGTCAGAACAAGTTCCACTGCTCTCGGTGAAACGCCACATATATATCTGTAATCACACTTGAGCCATATGAATCTTCCAATTCCTACAAAGGAGCTGCCCAAAATTCCAAGGTTGTGTAGTACAGTACGTAAAACGCCCACCAGAAAAACTTTTTTAAAATTTACTGGTAGCTCCAAAAGGCATCATTTAGAGCACACTTTCGACAATACGCAGTTGAGAACAGCTGCTATGTAGACCTTTATCGGACCATGCTAATATTACCATTGCTCCTCAATAGTTTCTGTCATCAGTGAGGTATAAGATTTTACTTTCCGTTAAATTTTACTATGGCATACAAAAGTTTTAGTCTTACTGCTGGGACACGTTATGTCTTTTGAAAGTTGGTACTAAGCCAGGAAAAGTGTATTGTTTTTGTTCTACTAAACCAACAAACTAGGGCCACAAGATTAATATTGATATGAAAAATAGCTAAACAATCCAAACTTGCACTTCGCCATCTCTACGCAAGTATTGACAGCTAGTGTTTTAAAATTGGCCTAGTCATACTCTTGTTATTTCTTCATTGAATATTCACTTTTCAATTGTTTTCGTGATTACCAAAGTGGTATTTCAATAGACCTAGTCAGAACCAATTTCACATCGCCTAGCAATACGTATTTTTCAAATCACACCTGCCCAGAAATGATCTTCCAACTCTCAAATTTCATCAAATACGCATAATAATATGTTTAAAAATCTACGGCGGTATGTCCCATACTCGGGTGAAAAACAAAATACAAATCGCGCTCAAAAACGTTATTAGTGCCTCATTATCAGAAACAAGCGTTCGACGATAGTTCATTCATAATCAGTTTATTGTCCTGGCGATAGTTACTAGATCTCTATAAACCTATGATAATTCTACTGTTGGCTTTCAGTTGTCTTTCCCATCAGTTATGCGCAGCAACCTCATACAGTTTTATCACTATTAAAAATGTGAGTATCAAACCTGCAAATTATCCAAGTCTATTTGCATTATTGCTATAAATATCTTGGGCCGTAGGTCATTTTCTGAGTAGTGAAATCGTTTCCAGGTTTAATATCGGATATTATCAATAGCACTGTACATAAGTGTCAACTATGCACACATATAATCTGGTCAAGCAACATCCTGCTTTTGCACAGTTTTGTGTCTTCTGTTAGCAGTAATGTACACATGACAATGCATCGCATGTCTTATGGTGCTCGTATTGGGATTTGAAAATGATTGACACTACCTGTGATTGTAGTCCACGTTTAACAGACAATGGTTATTATCGGTTGTTTGTTTGTTGTTAAAATTTGATTATAAGCAATTTACACTACAGCAGCCTGTATCATTTTGGCTTCTTTTGTTGTGGCTTTGTATTCCGCTTTTAATTATCGTCATGTCATTTTGAACACTTTGAACCTGCAATCAAGCACGGTTGTGTTTTATTTTACAAGCTCATATTATTGATAAGACAATTTCTGAGCCCTCAAGGTTGCAATAACAAAATTCTATTATTTCAAACAACTTTCTACAATCATTGTTTGTTTTGTTATTATACCTCAAATCTTTGGTCATTCTATCAACTGCCATTTACCAGCATGTGTAATTATTTATCGGCTACCAAAGGTTGTATGCCAAGTATCAGATCACAAAAATAATAGAAAGTGAAAAAGGTCATTATCTATATTAGTTCTACTCGGGAAGCTAATTAAGTTCGCCTGTCAAATTTATTTTGCCAACCTGCTGTTGGGGAAGAGAAGAGAATCATAAAAAATTTAAAATGTCTACGCGTACTGTACATACGGTCACGGTTTGTTATCTTTCAAACTCGGGGAATAAGCAGCTCAAATTTTGAACAACTATAAAGGTCTTTCTACTCAACGCCCCCGCCGCTAACTTAAACTTGAAATTCAATGCGATTGTATCGATATAACTTTAGATCTTGTTCACCTCCGCTGACAGACTTGCAAAAAAATTTTTTGTGCAGGACCAATTATCGATTAGTGGTCTGTGTTGTGTGGTCCTAATGTATCTTTGCAAATTTCATATTTGGAGGTATGATAACCGGCGAAAAAAAGTTTGTATCGGAAAAAACGCCCGTGTCACAATCGCTGTCAATTTTCCTTATTTATTTTTCTATCAACTAGTTTTTTGTTATTTTTTATTACATAGTTGGTCGTTTTTATCGCACTGACTCAAAAAAAACTCGCTGAAGCATAGAGAGGAAAGTTAAGCAGATGATGGCTAGTTGATTGGTAATTTTGGTCAAGTAGTTTTACCATAATAATCATTTTTATTCTTCAAAACAGTTGTGGAAACAGCGGCTCTAAGCTTCCAATTACAATTTTTCATAACTTTATGAAAATTGCGGCCCTAAGTTTCCTTTAATCGTTTGAGATTACTCCGGTCTAACTTATCTTCAGGTGGGACTAGTGGAAAAAACGCTTGTATCGTATTTTTGCTTTTTTTCAAATAAAGGGAACAGTTAATACTCCAGTTGGTATTATTTTTCTTTCATCTAGTCGTACAATTCATAACTATATTGAAGCTCTACAAAATAATAATATACACTTTCAGTAAATATACATGGTCGTGATAAAAAAATTTCGTGCAAACTATACAAGCCAAAGAGATGCACTGAGATGTGAGTACACAAAAATATTCAATTTTTATTCGTTCAAATGAATATGTTAGTTACTCTTGATCTTTCAGGGCCTTGTTGGGATTTTGATGCCAAATCCAATATTTTTGGTCTCGGTAAACAGACAGAATTTCTTGGGGATATCTGGAAAATAGATGGTAATCGCTCTGGCACGTATAGTGGGGGTAATGATATAGTTGGGCTGGACTTCGGAGGCAAAATGATATTGCTACACGCTTCTAGCTTGGACGTAAACTGTGTATGTGTCATTGGCTGGCGTATGGGAGTAAATGCAGATGGAGGCTCGGTTGGTGAAAGGTGGCATGAACACGAGAGTTGGACAATGCACGCCTGTAAATAAGGGGATTGGTAGGAATGTACAAAAAACTTGTACAAATGCCAGGTAGTCACTCTATCCAGAACATGTTTAAAATAGTTGGACCGAAGTGAGTCCATTGAGTTCAGCGTGTGAAGCAGTAATGAGGTTAGTTTTGCTAGAGAATCGGGATCTTTGTTGTCAAGCTGCTGTCTGGAAAGCGTTGTAAAATTTGCCAATATTAACTCTGGAGTGGCTGATAAACTTGACGGAGGAGCATGGCCTTCAAGAATCGACAAACGATTTTGAAGGGAAGTTATGTCGAAGTTTTTAAATGCAAGAGGGTTTAGTATAGTGTGAGGGGTAACGATTGGTAAAGAAGTTTGTGTCGAGTCAATGAGTTTTAGTTCCAAGGACCAGATATAAATGGCAATAAAGGTTCTATAAGATTCCAGTGAGTTTAAGCCTGGTAAATCTCCATACCTATCTAAAGAAGTATGATAATTGAATGAACGGGTTTTATCCAAAGCGTGCTCTGCAAGTTCAATAGCCGCTTTGACATCGTTGTTGACTTTGAACTCGTACTGCGACAATAAAAATGCATATTGTAGAATGTTTAGATTTTTTTCAAATTGATACAAATCTGGAATTATAGATTTGCTCTTGTAATAATATTCTGGGTTGTTTGTAACCAATGAAATGACAAGATAGACAATCGCAAGGTGTATCTGATTGAAATTTTGCAAGTTGTATTTAGTGAGCGATTCAGCAGCTGATTCAGTGATGTTCATAAATTTCTCATAATCAAATATAGGATAGTACAGCTGAAAAGTGTTGAAATATTGTAAAACAATGCTTTTGAATTCGTAGGGGTTTACAGGTTTCGATGATATTTTGTTATTGCAGTTGCATTGGTAGTTTTTTCCACTCATCCACAAAGACACATATGGGGAAGACCATAAGCCTATTGACTTGATAGAACTAGTTAGAGGACCTACAGATGGAGGAGGGGTAATAGGATGGTCTTCGTAAGCTTTCCCATCAACAAGTATTGGAGGAGTAAAAACAATTTCAGCGAACGAATGATTTCTTTGTTTTTTCTGTTCTATCAGCATTTCATTCTCTGGAGTAGTCGTATCAATGTCGTCTTTAGTCATTATAATCTCACTGGATTCTGGAGGCGAAGAAGAAAATTTTGGCCCAATTGGCTTTTTGAATATTTTAATCATGTTGTTATCTTTAATTGCTCGATAGTGTTGTCGATAACTACACGACTCTTGGAACTTGACACAGTTCAAGCATTGATCACCACCGGAGCATTTGATTTTTCGTCGTCGACAGCTTTCGCAAGCTCTTGAAGTTCTTTTTGTCATTATTCGTTTTTCTTTCTTTCTTTAGGTTTTGGTTGTATTTTTGTGATGCTGAAACAGTATAAATCAACAGATGGCTTTGTGAAGTGTGTTGAATGGTTCTACAAAAGTCGTAATATCATGCACTGTTGTCGTTGTTGTTGTTAATTCTTAAGATAAGGCGCTAAACACAACTTATCATAACGAGCACATAAGGTAACAATCAGCAAAAATCGAGGAAGGAGAAAACGCCAAAATGCAATATAGTAAGATGAAGGAAGAAAAGAGGAAGGAGTAGATAAAAATACTTATAAGATGGAGAATCTCAAATGGATTTTATTCATAAGAAAAAGATATATTAGGCGCCCAGCTACTAGGATAGTTCTGCTCACGTACTTTTCATCCGCCATGGTAACGTCAAAAGGGAAAAAAGAAGGAACTAAAATATAAAAATTAAAGAATTTAGTAGTAGCGGCACTCTCATGCCTAAAGATAAGGTTTCACCTTTCTTTTTCTTCAACGGAATAAAAACTATGATTGGGTTGCCAAATTGGGACGGAGCTGTTATCTTTCGTGAAGGGTTAGGTCAAAGATAAGAAGAAGGGCGAACCAAGTAGCGTCACGTACTTTTTGTAGTATATCCATTGTGTAAGGCCTTTTATCGCATTTATTTATTCCGAATTATGACGATGATAAGCCTTTTCCACGCCAAAAGTAAAAAGGAATATTGCCAAATAAGGAAATTTAGTTCCCCAATATGAACAATCTTATTGGTCAAACGTCTTTTTTTTGGTAGTAGTGGCAGTATGGCCCGTTACAAACATAACGTTGCACTTGTCAAACCTTTGATATGTAACGCTTGTTAGCACTTTTGACAGATCAAAGGAATTATTAAACGTTTAAATAAACTCTTATTGCTTTTCAAGATACGCATCAGTATTGTCTTATTGAAATAATCATCATAAACCTGGGAAATCTATCGTATAAGAAAAAAGAAAGAACGGTAATCTATGCTGAATGAGGGATAATATTATGATAATTCTTACGCAGTGCCATAGGCTTTATTTCGAAAAATTATAACCTGGCTTAGATAGGGAAAATAGTAAAATAAAATACATTCCCCCCACCTTCCCGGATACTACAATGCACTTAGGTACTTATAAGGTTTTATATGGGCTGCTTGATATGTCAAATTTTGACAGGGCTATTCTAACAAATAAAATCTAGCATCTTGCGTCGAGCTCACGTCAATATGTTTTTATTCCATCACTCATTATGCCAATTGTGCGTATGATATCATTTTTTAGACTTCCCAAAATTCTCATTCATAACGACGATAAGAACAAATAGGGGAATTTTCAGGTAAGATGAAAAAAGTTGAAAGACGACATGCATTCATGAATACAGAAAAAAAACAGGTGAGTTACACTTTTCAGGGTTTTTTTTGCTCATAGTTGTAGGTTGTATCCCATCATTACACCACTTAATATTATCAACAATACTGCTGCTACCGTAGCACACGACTGCTGTTGAAGAAAAAAAATATTGCGTAGACTTCTATTTTTCTAAGAAACTTAGGTCTTCAGATAAGAGTAGAGCCTTTTAGTTCGGTTCCTCTCGGTTTTGATCGGAGTCCAAAAAAAATTGTTTGTTTTTTGTTTTTGTTTTTGAAACTTCAATACTTTTTCAACTCAGGATAAGCATCATAGGCAGCTTCATTCATAAAAGCCCTTCACATGAAAATTTTGGACATGAACGTCTTACGGTACACATAAAACAGAAGGGCAGCAGCCAAAAGCGGAAAAAAGGAAATTGTGCAAAACAGGGGAAAAACTTTATGGTAGATAGGTAGGTAGGTGGGTAGGTGAATTACCTAAATTAGGTGAATGGAGTTGTCCGTTGTATTTATCTGTTTCCATAGCTCTATTGGAGAAGTCCATTAAATTTTTATGTTGACTTGTAAATTATGAATACGTGATTTTTGGAAGAAAAAGGACAATGGGGAGAAGGGCTGAGATCTAAGTACTAGAGCTACTCATTGTCACTAATTGTAGTAGACAAAGGTTGTATGTAAATCTGCTTTTTGTGCTTGTGTTTCTATTTAATAGGCCATGACATTGTAGTAAATAATATGCTTGATAAATCAATTTAAAGTCAGCACATCCTCATAATCGGGCTTTCAAACAGCATACGATGTTCTGGTGAATTCACACCTCTTTAAAAACTGCCTTTTAGCATTATCTGTACCTTTCTATGCTGGACAATCTAAATTGAGATTTTGAAATATTCTTGGACCAACCAACTTTTGAAGGTCTAAGGCTAGCCCAATCCCTTATATATAAAACAGGATTGCTTTAGTAAACATAGCTATTATCCCGGCCTGTAGTAAAAGAGAACGTACGTTTGTCAATGTAGTTAGATACTTATTTCCACCATATTAAACAGGCTCAAGCTGTACTAGACGAGACTTTTATTATAGTAGATAAGTTATATAGGGACAATTTTCTATCTGTGAGGTTTGGACGTACACAGGCTACAGAAAAATAGCTTTAACTCTTAGAAATTTGACAGAGTTTACCTTCAATATTGTTTTTTGAATTTTTTTCAAAAATCTGTTCTTTTCACTACGTTTTGAGCTTTTTTGGCTGATAAGCACATTTCAAATTCGGGTGGAATACCAATCTACTTGAACATGTACCGGTGTGTATACATTTTTATCATTTTAATATTGATATACGAGTTTGTGGTTTTTGTTAATGTATAATAATGTAAAAATGTAAAATTTGTAAATGAAAATACATGTACCGGCAGCTATTGTGATAATGATAAGCGTAACACCATTATGATGTGTTCTCATAACAAGATAGTATTCACTATTATAATATCAAAACTTAGGACTGTATAGATATATACCGGTATATAGATGTATACAGTATGCTTATGTTAAACTCATGCTACGTGTATTTCATGAAATTTAATGAGATATGGTGAGATTATCAGCATATTCATCTCTCCTTTAATAAGCCCATTCTCTGTGGAACGTGTAAAAGATCCTTTTCTGAAAAACTGACACGGTTTTTACAGTATAGTATACACATTATTGTGCCTATAAAATATGCGTAATCCCGGTTAAGTTACAAAGTGTCTAATACTATCCACAAGCACTGTAGGTACAACTGCATACTTTTTTAGCTAGCTAAGGTTATCAGTAAGCTGAGAACTGCCGACATCTGTACAGCGGTATATGTATATATTACATGCATAGCTATTATAGGAAATTTTGATAAAGATAAGTCCGCTTAGAATTTTTTGGTCCACCTTACGTCTGGTCTATGTAGTTTTGATATCCTGAGGAAAGTTCCTGTCAGCGGGAAAACTTAATACAATTCTAATCTCAACTCCAGTACGCTAGTTAGTCGGTCCTCACTGCAATTTACCATGCCCCTAATGTTTGACAGGATGCCAATATTTCGTAGTCAGTATATATTATTTAGGTTCCGGAATATCTTTACTGTTCCTGTAAGATTTCCCAAATGCTATATTTGGAAGCTAGTTCCTAGATCTATCGTACAAAAGATGTTTGTGCCAACCATTTAGTCTATCCGTACTAAAGGCTATCTAATTTTAGCCAACTATCATCTGGAAATGAAATTGCAACATTCCAATTTCTTATTTTTATTGAATGAAGCTGGATATCTGCTTTATTGTTTTTGAGCGCTTTCTAGGCTCTGAACTGTTACTGAATTGGTTGCTGTTATCATTAACAAGTTAAAAACACCTCCGTAGGCCAACTTCAGTCAATGTCCGCACTATTAATACAAAATATACTGATCAACAAGGTATAAACGAAATGGTTAGATAACAGTTTTTCAACGTTTAGTAAGTTTTCTATCCAATACATATTTATATACAGTATACTTAAGAGGGAATAAACGTGTCTCATCTATTTGTAATATTAGTATTCTGTGGCTCTTAGAATTACCTTCTTAAAGCCAAAATATTTACAGTACACAGTAACCCCCGCGACTCAAAATAAACGTATAGTCCATCAACCTCACTTCCCCTATTGATTGCAAAGCTGAAAACACCAAATATGTACATATAGATGATAAGATGATGCTGTCAAAGACTGTTACAATTTTTAATTTTTTTCTTACTTAGGTGTACATAAAGTGTCGATAAAACACTTCCTCTCAATAGAAATACTGCTAACCAGTCAATTGGGCTTACTTTATTGTTTAGATCTTTGGAAACGTAATTTCTGAGTTCCTAGAAAATGTTAACAACTTTTTAAAGAAAAGCAACTTTGACATTTCAGTCAGCCTTTTGAGTTGTTGTTTTGGGGTGTATTTATGAAAATGGATTTTTTGAGACTCGTGATCTAGATTCGGCGCTGAGAAATGAGTTTTGATCTAGCTTTATAACTTCTGTCGCTAATACAATTGTATCTTGTTATATTATCTACCCAACTCTCGTTTGGGTACATGATTTTGAGTAGATGGCTGTTGATAGTAAGCGTTTCAAACACTATGTTTCTTACGTGGATGCACCAATTGAACGATATCTTTAACCGGTGCTCAAAAACAAAATTCTGATACTTGCAAGTAACACTGAAAAGAGATGTAATCAGAGAACATACTGTATTATTGGACTCAGTATTAATGTAGTCTCATAGTTATTTGCTTTGTCAGTAACGGCAAGAATTTACATGAGGACAACCAGCAAACTAAAGGCATTTATGGCACAATTTACGGTTGTTATCATTGGTATATAGCATGTGGTAAAGACGTCTTACAGAAAACTAAGTATTTTTAAAACTAGTCATTTGTCAAGATATTGTAGGGTACGAGTTATACGGAAAAGGCTCATTTTTGTTAGACCACACCAGAAGGGAATAAGAAAAATGGCATACCGCATTCTTTTATGAAAGCCTCGCTTGACTACAATCCAAGCCAGAATTTTTACAAGCTAATCCATCTCCTCTATAATTGAGTTCAATTGAAAAATTTGTGATTGAAGTCACTTTACTTCCGGACGCTGTACGTTCAATATTAAATAGGCTCTTTTGGAGCAGTTGTTGAAAAAACATTAGGAGACGGTGCTAGATTCATTAGTGGTATGTGTTTAGATCTATCTTTGAGTCTAATATATAATAATCACTTAAAGACTATCTAGCTGAAAAATTTAATGTAGATTTAAAGGTGTATATATCCACTGTCATTTGTCTTTCCAGTTGCTCGATTTTCACACAGAGAACCACAATAATAAATGATTCATTTATCCATATCTCAACAATCAGGTACTTCAACGCTTTTGTAAGTTTTTTATACTACTTTTTCAAAACTTCTGAATATATCCAATCTATTTTAAGTCCCATGCAAGCATCCATAGTTTTTTCCAATGCAGGTTTACTGTTTCTTCATCAATATGAGACACAAATACACCCTCTTTTATTTATACATGCATCTGACTGTTCAAGTAAACCTCTCAGTATCGTTTCAGTCATTAATACGTGTAATTATTATGTATGAATTATTTTCTGCAAGGGTGGTTATAAATCGTAGCTCGATGGGGGCTCAGATTGAACTCGAATTGTATACATGGCAGTATGTTTTTAGAAACGGGCTGACATGAACATGTAACGCTAAACGGGTCCCATGTGCAGTTAAGCTTATCATTTACGTGCCTTGTCGCAGGTGTAAATGTTCATTTTTATTTCTACTTCATAGATTGTATCTCAGTAATATGTAGACTATTGATATATAGTGAAGTTTGTTGTCAGAGGGGTCCGAAAATGTCTACGATGCCTACAAACTGTTTTCAAAACAACTTACCTTCTTCAGTGCCCAGGAGACAGATTTTAAGCAGATATTTTAGCACTATCTTTGGCCATGCCACCATATTTAAGTATAAAGTCACTATGGGCTTCTTGTACACTTTCACAAAGCTATATAAACTAAAACAGATATCACGCCTGTGACTTTTCTTGAGAGTCAAAACTGGAAACTTCCAAAGTATTCGAGCTTCTCCAAAAGCCCATACTGCAGACTCAAAGAAGTTTTACGTCCAATAAACAAACTGACAAGGCAAATCTCAGCAATATACCAGCAACAATAAGAATCAAAGCCACCAAGTAGTGTATTATTTTATCTGTTCAACTCTGGCAAAAACAACATTTTGACCTTGTAATCATGTATTGTATTTTAAATGGTTTTATTTTAACAGCTAACTACTTACGCAAAAAAGAGCTGGGCTCTCTTTTATTCTATCTTTATTAAGGTGCTTGGTTCGCGATAAAAAATACTGGGAGAATACTGGAAATGCCATAAAGTATACCTAAAAAAATTATTTTTTCTCTTTTCAACAGCTCTCACAACTGCATTTTACCTGAGCCAGAGTAGATTTTTGTTGAAAAGGGATTAAAATAGAAAAGGATTCAAAATCACTATAAGTTTGTCATTTTTAAATAAGGTGGGCGGAATCCAATCAAATACAATATTAAATTTTATTTCTCTACATTACAAGTGTTTTCAACAAATCAATTCTTTTATAATTGGCCTTGGATAACTGAAAGAATTGGACTCAAGCCATAATAAACTCCATTAGAATCCAGTTGCAAAATCGTTGAAATTAATCATACACATATTTTGTTTATTGGAGTACATTTTCATTAGATCTGTTATGAGCTTGTATAGATACGACAGCTGGGAGTCTAGAGCTTACGGTTCACTGTACCCTGAAATGCAGTGACGGCTGCTGACCTTTCAGTTGTATTAAATCTTAGATGTATCAGGTAAAACTGGAAACAGTATACCGCGATGGAGTGAGGTTTACTTATACCAATAAACAATGGTTTAATAATATTTTTGTATATAAATTGCAATGGAATCTATTTTAAGGTATATATACAGTAGATTGGTTTCACCGTGGCATGAGCTTTGAAGAAGCATCCATCAACAGTAAGCTAACTATGAAATACGTACAGTCAAAATAATTTGATTTAAGGAACACTCTCATGGCCACTGGCCATATCTTTTCAAGACACTTACAATATCATTAGCGCAAAATTATATAAATGCAGTACTGTATTACTAGGAATCCGCAAATTTTTTAAGATAATGTTCAATATAAACGGGTAATAAATACCCATCTCACAAAAAACGGTCATTATCGGCCATATTGTTTTGTGCCATTCACTTATTCTCTGTTATACTGCAAAAAATAGCATCCACATAGCAGCTAACTTGAGACAAGAACATTAAATAAATATGACAAAAAGAATTGGTCCCTAGCGGGATCGAACCGCTGATCTTGGCGTTAACCTAAATTCTATTTTTAGAAGATATTATTAGCACCACGCCTTGACCAACTGGGCCAAGGGACCATTTCTGTTTTTGAAATTTTCATGCAAGTATAAGTAACAGCTCCTAAATATTCTAGTTTTTTTGTTAAGTCTCTTCAAAATACTAAATTTACAAATTATGTTACTAACAATTAAGTTTTCCTTTACACTTGGAATTTATTTCAAGCAGAATTGGCAGCATCAAAATACAAAAGTATTCATACAACAGTAACGCACGAGATTGTGATTCAACGCCAATTATAGCTTTGCATCGAGATGCCGGGGTACTAAAAATCAACCAACGTCAACAAGAATTACTACGGCGATATGTTATCAAAGTTAAACGGAACACCAATTCTCATAACCCTGTGAAGAGAGCCGTCCTCAACGACTCTCCAATTAGTCAACTTTCTGATTCCTGGAGGATGATGTCAGAGATTGATTGTATCTACTATGACACGCGCTGGGTCTGGAAGCCGCCTTGGAAGCATCCCAATACTTCTAAAGCTATTAAACGTTTGAAATCACTCAAGGATATTGCAGGTAAAATTCGGATGGACGTCGTTCAACTATTTACTGAAGAATTCACACAGTCAGAAGAAGGTAAGCATTACAAGCATGTTACATCGAAAGGCGAAGGTGGGCG
>JAJMKR010000136.1:28053-55735 GCA_030563945.1 Geotrichum australiense | reverse complement strand
TAGAAGACCTCGACGAGTATGATTCCAAAGAAAGCCATGAAATCAGGGTAACTGTGGAAAACAACAAAGTAATATAAAAGGGAGAATTTTCATTGTATGATTCGAGTAGACTTGAGAACTTCAAGTTCAACATCGAGATCATCTTCAACCCCCGATTAGTTAAATCGATTTATATTACCTTCTTATAATGATAACTACACTTATCTAATTGAGGTTCCAATCCAAGGGTTTAATATCGAACTTCCTACTTGATCAAAAGTAAGTATAGTGACCCAGGACACATGTGAAATGAAGAATGCAGCAGAGTAGAAAGCTTGTATCTATCAAAGCTGATAGATTACACAGCTCTATGGCGCCATCATGAGTTCACGCACTCTTCTCGAATCACAAACACTTTTAGAAGCACCGAAGCTATAAACTGATAACCTCTTTTAGCTAATTTACTACCTTTTGGCATATATTAATTATATCCATCTAAGTTCATTACCCCAACAAAAAAATGAAGTAAGCTCATGATACATGATGATGATTCATAGTAGCGCAGTAAATGCCTAATCTTATTCTTTTTTTTTGGTTTTGGTTTATTCGTTAGATTAAGATACACAGTATGGTAGGTAAATAAGGATCTGAACACTCCCGACCGCTTGACGGGTGTTTTAAGCTTTAGAACCTGAAAGGAAAAAAAAATAAAATAAAAAAAATGTTACAAAACTTTCTTCTTCTCTTGGCTTTTCTTCTTGGTCCAATATGCATATAGTTTTATTAATTAAGAACTTTGAATTCTTGCTGTGGGCTTGAAAGGAGCACTTGAAAACACTGTTATCCACGATGTAGTTTGTAAAAACCCATAAACTGGAGATTGCTCAGAGTGGCTTGGATGTATCGGGAGTGGGTGAGAGTTGAAAAAACCAGATCGTAAGCGTTTCTTCCAAGATAGTAATTCATGCAAATTCTCAAGCTTTGGTTCTCTCTATTTTGGGAGAGTGGGTTCACATTATTTGTATGGCGAGTCAGTCGGCGTAACAGTTCAAAATCATCACTATAATATTGTTTTTTATAGATATTTATTCGGTAAACTGTGTCTACAATGTTTCCGACTAGAATACATAAGTTTCTATACACACACAACTACCATAGTTTGATGTTATCACATATTGTATGGTGTGGTAGTTCCAAGAGTTGGAATGGCACCAGCTGCAAATTTCTTTTATCACGGCATAGGGCATTTAAGTTTTAGGAGCATGAATGAGAAAACACAAAATCCTTCTGTACATGAAGGCGTCAAAAAACGGCACTTTCAGAGAAACAGATTAAGACATCGCTGGAAATAGTGCCATTCTAAACACGAGACTCTTATAGGATGCTATTACCGTCGTATAGAGTTTTACGGTTGGGTTTAATTTCTTCTATAAAAAAAAGGGATATTGGAGTTTTAGGGTCTAGCAATTTAATATTGCGCTGTGGGACACTTAGATATCGCAATCCACAGTATAATGATAGAAGTTGCGGGGCTTTGTGAGACACCAGAATTTCACAACGGACTATACTTTGTAAAACACAGACTATACTTTAGAGTCCAATCTTTAGTTGATGATAAATTATACACTGTCGTGACTTGTGATTGATACAAATGATGGTGATGGATATTGAAATATGAAAAAAAGATCGTCGATATAAACATAATAAATAACGCCTGCTGGTGAATGTTGATAAAATTTTTATTTCAAAATTTAATACATATCTTTATGAGGTAGTCCTCCCAAGCTCAGGTTTAATACCGTAGTACTAGCTTGTACCCAGTTATAATAAAAATTAAGGTAGTTAATAAGGCTGTAAGAACACCACAGCATCAGCCTATATTTTCATAATAGAGATATATTGTTTGTGTGTTTATTTATTGTTATTATTATTATTCTCATCTTTCTTCTTTTCTCTTTGCTATCTAGAAGCAATAACCGGTGCATAAGTTTGTCGATAGGCAAGAACAAGAGTTATGACAACAAAAAAAAGAGTACGAACAAGTAAGATACTAGTAGAAAAGTACCAAAGTAGTACAAAATTTAATGAGAGAGGCACTATTATATTTTTATTTTTAAAGTTAATAACTTAGTACAGTAGCTATTTTAGCTATAGAAACTATGAAATTAGTACCAAGTTTTATGTTGATGTGGACGGACAGCAGGCATGAATATAATCGAAACAATAAACTGTCAAAGAAGACAAAAAATAATTTAAATAAAAGACTTCAAAACAACAATAGAAATAGCGGAATCGTTATCCTCTACTCTTTAACCCAGCCTCTTTAAATATATTTGAGGTTAGACCATATTAAAGATTGCGGACTAGTGTTCCCGATGTTGTTGTTGTATCCCTAATCTTTTATATCTAAAACTAGCTAAATTTAAATAATCATGTAATTTACTAGTTTCATTAGTTGTGGTTTAGGCTAATTATTTTACTTATGCATTGTCAAGGAGAGTTGGACGTCGCTTCATATAGTTTATCTAAACTGCTTTGACAGTCTGAATTTTATGGTAAAAAGCCCATTGTTTAGCCATACCAAAAGCTACACAATACACAATTATGATATAAAACACTCTGGGGCCAGCCTTGGGGCGTTTAGCGCACAGTTACAATTGTGTGTATGTGCAAATGAATTCTTCCCACTCATCTAAATAAGCTAGCTTGTTCAACGTTTGAAATCGCAAAGATTTTATTGTTTCATCAGATAGGCTACAATGAACAAAGGAAGGAATGGGATTATACTTTACGCTCACAATAAGAATCATTTTAAAACGGTTATAAATTGTATCACAGCACGTACTGTACATTTACCCCTTTGTGTAAAATAAAAAAATAATATAGTTCTTGTTATATTTCGGTACCGAATATCGATTAGAAACTTCCAAGGGGGATTCGATGTACCCAGTTTATACTATGGGTGGTGACGCTATATAACAAATCAATCAACATTGCAAGAATGAAAGCATTTCAGGTTAGGTAGCAGCTAATCTATAATAATTATTAGGGTATCAGAGAGCCTTTTCTCTAGAGTATGTAGCTGTCAAACTAATCTCATCAATCTTGGCCTGGAACTTTTAGGTTCCAATATTCCCCACGCCTTTAAGGTTTACTGCCGACGGTAACATTCTTACCTCACCTGGTCGGTCGCCACAAGATTTCATGTTACGATAAATAGTAACAAGCTGGAACACTTGTCTAAAGAGTTGGCCCGTAGTTATTGTGCATAACTGCTGGTGGAAGTCGATTTGCGCTTTTTATTATTATTGTTTTTATTTTATTATGTCAGTTTTCACTTTATAATGGGTTTGCCCAGACAGAAAAAACGTCTTGACACTAAGCCGATTATTTGAGGGTTGAATGCCATTTATGGTACCACAAAAGTAGAAGAGTAGTAGCTGCTGCTGTTGGTAAGGCCTCACTAAGTCAAAATTAAGCTTTTTTTGGCTCCAAAACCGTTGTTATTTTTTTCTTTCTTTCATTACTTTTTTTGGGAGAACAAAACAGAAAAAAAAAGAAAACAATAAAAAAGAAAAAAATCTGACAACTTACCTACCTTTGGGGTGGACTTGCTTTTTTTTCCAATATTTTTGTTTAAACCGTTGAGAGGTTTGACTCTCTACAAGCCTCAACATTTTCTTCTTCTTTTAAATTTTTTGAAAGTGCCTTTATTAGTTTTCAAGGAAAAAAAATAATCACATTTACATGTTTCTTGGATAAACCTAGTGGTATACACAACGATGTCTCTATTACATCTAGAATCTTTTATTTTCTTTCTTTTGGCTCTAAAAAACCGATTTTCGGAATCACGTAAATTTCCACAAACTTTTATTACTGAATTCACTATCATTTTTAGGTTCTGTCAATATTATGGATATTCTTTCTTTTTTCATGTTATATTATTGTTCCCAGCTTCTCACGTCTGATTTCGACTATTCCGCCGGAAGTGCCTTGGAGGGTACTAGCTAGTGATTTACTAACATTATACACATACACACCCATCTCTACTCTTTCCAGCTCAACTTTTCTTTCTCCCAAACCAGTCTGGAGATATACAACCATAGCAAAAAAACTCCCAATTTCAAGTTTTTCTCTCTTGGATATATCGAGTATATATAACTATATCTATCACACAGAATAGAACATTTTTGATTCGGTTCCCAAGAAAATTCTATTTTCAAAATCACATCAACTCCGCAAACTTTTATTTCACTGAATTTACTTCATCAATTTTAAGTTCTACTGTATGAATATTTAACTATGATATGTTTTCTTTTTCTTTCTATAGTATTGTCCTCATGGCCGATTTTGACTTTTCCGCCAAAAGTGCCTTGAAGAATATGCTAACTAGTGACTTACTAACAATATATAGATACCTGCTTTTTCCAGCCTAACTTTTTTTTCTTCCTTCTCTCTCCTAAACTAATCTGGAAATAGTATCTATAGATATATTTTCTTTTTCTTCATTATTATTATTATTATTTTTCTCAAAAATTTTTCTTTTTAACTTTTTTTTTTTTTTTTTTTTTTTTTTTTTTTTTTTTTTTTTTTTTTTTTTTTTTTTTTTTTTTTTTTTTTTTTTTTTTTTTTTTTTTTTTTTTTTTTTTTTTTTTTTTTTTTTTTTTTTTTTTTTTTTTTTTTTTTTCATATTTTATTTTGAGAAATTTTGTTTGTTTACTTATTCATTTATTTATTTATTTTCATTTTCTTTAAGTGTACTGTTCTTTCACTCTTTGTTTTTTTCTTCCCAACTTCACATCTTTGGCCTGGTGATAACATGAGCACAAATCAGGAGAAACCAAAGAAAAAGATCAGTCGTGTAAGAACAGGTATGTGTACGTGACTTTGAGTTGCACTTGTCTAATTGTATTCACAAAATTGAACAGCGAAAAGTGATTAACACGGAAATTTGATTCAGGATGCTGGACTTGTAGACGACGAGGGTACAAATGCGACGAGGGCAAGCCTTCATGCCACAATTGCACTAGATTGAATTTAGTATGTGAGGGATACGGAATTCTTCTGAAATGGCAAGATGACAACTATCATCGACAACACAATAGAGCTAGAGGTATTTACGATCCAAACTACGCTTGAAAATTTGACTTCAGTCAACTCTCAAGCTTTCCTATTTTTTTTTACTCGATTCTTTATTGTCTCATTCTTCTTTCAATAATTCTATCGAATGGAGCTAACCATAATTGTTTTCCTCATCAGGTACAGAAAAAAGATCCAGAAGATCGACCAATACAAATCAGAACGCATCAACATCTCGCCCGAATACGTCACGATCTCATGCCCAAGATTCCGCAGCAGCAGCAGCACCACCACCACCACCACCACCATCAGCACACAATATAATTCCGGAGACATCTCCTCAACAACATATCCAACAGCCTTTACAAGTATTGCAGACAATCCAGCCACAGCAACAGCAACAGCCACATCACCAGCCTCAGTCTCAACTCCAATCAAATCAACTACATTCATCACAATACCAGTCATCAGAATACCATTCTTCCCAATATCATCAATCATTACAGCATATCTCATCCCAGCAGTTGCCGCCACAAAATCAACACCAATCGTCTCAGCATCAACATTTTGCACAGATTCAGCCTCAGAATATCACTTCACAACCCCAATTCTTCACTCATTACAATCATCTACCTGATCTTCAAGAGCCACCCGAGTTAAACCAATGCATTATTGATTCCTTAAAGTACTTGTGCCTCACCCCTCCTCCCAATACTACTACTCCTTTCTTTGACTTTGTCTGCAATACCATTCAAACGCACCAGCCATTAAAATACGCAAATGCTTATATCGGAGCCAGATCTAACCCTGTACTTGCTAATTCTCAGCTTGCGATAGATTTCCAACTTAAATCGCTGACACTTCTTCGACAAGATCTCTCGTCTCACGGGGTATCACCAGCATCAGTCCTTTGTATGCTCATGTTGGGATACGCTGAAATGTACGAGCTAAATTGTACAGTCTGGGACAAACATCTCGAAGGAGCCAAAAGAGGGATTCTGGAAATTATTGCAGCACGAGGCCTTGATTATTTTGAAGGGAATTTGTACGATTTGATGGTAGCGTTCGCTAGACAAGACATTGTTGATAGCTTTTTTTCTTTTTCGACACCAAAACTTCACACAATATACCGCCAAATGTACCCGAAAGCCATTTCTTTAATTCCAGTGCAGTCTGCAGTTGGAAATATTCCGAGAAGTACCATGCCTCTTTTTATCTGTTTATCTGACGTTATTACTTATGCGCAAGAATTACAGGCTAAATTTCCCGTCGTTTTGTATAAACAAGAGCTCAAGTACAGTGGTTACTATGCACCTCATAACAGTTATTTAACTACTGATCCAAAATACGCTGAGCTCTGGAATAGAATGATCTCATTTTATCCTGATCCTCCGACAACCCAGCATGACACAATAATAGCCTCTATACAACAAGGAACACTACTGTTCTATCTATTACGACTAGACTCATCTGAATTTTTATATGGGGTTTCCGATAAAGTTCGCATGATTAGAGATCGGGGGCTGGAGTACTTGAAAAGAGTAAAAACAGATTATTCGTTTTTTCTATGTCAAGCTGCAAACATATGGATGTTAGGTATAACTTGTGAAGAAGACCACCAAAAGAAAATTGTTCTTGACACAATTGATGTTCTCTGCAGTGTGATCCATAGGCCAATGATGATTTATGTTCGGAAATTTTTGTTGAAATTTTGGAGCATGCAAACATTGCCAGAGTATCATGATTATTGCATTCGTGACTTGCTGTCTGTTACTAGAGACCTGACTAAATTCTGAGCTAGGTTTATTCTAGAAAATACACTTGTTTCATTAATTTCGATACATTACCAGCTAATTGCAAACAACATATTATGTTGATCACGATATAAATACTGTTGCCAGTTTTTCTATAGAGTAAACCTGCTAGGTAGTTATGCTCGTTCTTTCTACCAATGCTTTTTTTCCCGAATTCTTGTTACCCACGATAAATTTTTGATTCGCCTTTTATTGCCCTATAGTTCACACTATGTTTCTTCTAATCCAACGGTAATATCATAACTAGCTTCTTTGGTTTTCAAGAAAATAAATATTGATATCCAATCTGGTAGTCTGGCATATTGCATCTCCAAATATGACACAAAGCCGTGCTCTTTCAATGATTGCATTAACAAGTTGAAACTAATTTGAAAAGCTGGAAACAATACAGTTGTAATGAATAGAGGAGTGCCAATAACCGTTGCAGGAAAAACTTATGCAATTTTATATGTACCTCGAAATTCTTTGATTGTAATGCTAATTCATTTTTAGTATGAATTTTATCTATAATAAATAAACACTGAACGATGTCTTTTCACATTTTGAAGTGGAGCTTTTTTTGTGATAAAACTTATCAGAAAAACTATTTGCATACAATCAAGAAAGGAGTATTTTGGAGAGTTTGACATAATATGAAGGTTGAAAACCATAAAAGTCATGTCTTGAATCATGCTCAGCTTCAGTTCTATCAAGATACTCAAGCGTTCGGTTCTAGTAAAAAAAAAGTTTCAGAATGAAGGGCCTTAATAATTTTTTATTTTACAGTATTTTTCAAAACTTTCAAAAGTAAAAATTTACAAATGTACAGGCAAAAAAGTAGCCAATCATAGTGTATATTTTAAGTCTCACATCAATACTTGAAATTTCTAAGGGGGTTGTATAACTTTTTGACTTCTAAATATTTACCACGATATCATACAACTTGTTATACCTATATAAATTTTTGTTACAAACTGCTATAGACCTAGATCTCTTTTAGCCAAAAACTGTATACTCTAAATATTTCTTATTTTTAAATGGTCTAGTCACAGTATATTTGCTTCAAGCTTATAGATTGAACTAGCGCAGAGCATATTGATTTTACAAACTATTGTAAATCCTGTCTATTGACATTCTTAAAAACCACAAAGAAACAGCATACATTTTATACTGGTTATATATGAACACATTGTAAATTTAACTAGAAGACTATACTTTATAACGAGCGTAGACTTGAACTGAATTTATACTTTTACAAGCCAAGTAATAGTTCCAAAATCAATAGACTTAATCGAGGATTAAAATAGTAAAGATACGTATCTATGATATCGTATCTAGACTTGTATATCCACATATTTGAAATACAAAATTATTGAGTTTTGTAACTCTCAATTCTATACCGATATACCGGCGTATGATATTAAACTATTCAACTCTATGATATTTATATGAATATATGCTATGAGAATTGCTTTACTACAGGGATCTGTTAACGGCTAATTATATACTTTTTGGCTAATCTCTCAGACCAAAAATTTAACAGAACTTATGCTCAATGAAATTGAACAACTTCAATTAATCGTAAACGTTGCTATCCTCTTGATTCTAAATGTACATTCAAAAAAAAAAAAAAAATAAAAGTTTATATCAATTTCGATTTAAACTGTTATCTAATATCGGTAGATCATTCATGTTCGAACATTATTGTGAGACAATCAATTTGTGCAAAAACCTAAATATACCATCTGTTGCACGAAAAAAATCTCAACAAAAAAACAGAAATACAGTGCTGCTTAACGCTCTTTTCAAGCTCTGAAGTGTGGTACAATTAGGCATTCAGTATATCAGTATAATTTGAATTGCAGGATTCTTTCAAAAAACTATTCATACAAGCATGTTGATAACTGGCTTATAAAAGCAATAATGTTCAGTTAAAAAGTCTGTAAGTGAGCTTGTCATCGTAAAGAAAAATCAAAATAACATGAACCTAATCTTAGGACTCCATAAACCAAAACTTACGACCACTCATCTATCCAGGCAGCATGGTTTTACATCAAGTATAACTTGTAGCAGTTTAATATTGTAAGTGAAAATATACTTGAACTAATAATGTACCGACTTTTTGATTTCTTTGTTCATGTTGCTAGACACAAATATAAGAACAATAGTGTTGAAAAAGATTCTCTTTATAATAACAGTCAGAAATTCTTTCACATACGACAGTTAAACACCTATGATAGTATTGTATTATAAATTGTGTATCAAACAAGATTAGCGAAAACTGAGATATCATTCAAAAGAAAAAAGCTAGAGGTACCAATAACCTGATTTTTAACGTCTACCAATTCGATCAGGATAGACCACTCAAATACCCTCCTAATCAAGATACTACAGTAACCTGAGTATGTTTTGTATCAATTGACATAATTCTATAAAACTTTTTGTTTGATGTTGGTCTGGTCTATACATATTCAATATATCGCCCTAAAGAATTACCTTCACTTGCCAAAGAGAAAGTTTTTTCAAATCCATCAGGTTGACAACCTTTGACAACCGTTGAAAATTATAGTTGAATTCTCCTGGAGTCAAAGTTATACTTTACGAGGGCAACTGCTAGTAGTAAATTTGCAAGAAATTGGATAATTCAACGTCAAGTCAAAAAGCACCAAGTAAATAATGTACTTTCCGGTATTTCATTGTATAGCTTCATTGTCGGAATACATACAAACAATAAAAGCAAACTCGGCAAGCATTTTTAACTACACGCAATTCTAGAGTACTTATATTCAAATATATACAAAATTTAATGATTTATCCTTGATCAATACCAAGGTGAATAGACAAATCTATTATTATAAACACAAAACTATTAACATCAATGACAACATTATATTTACAACCCCTTAAGGAAAGCTCTGGCAGCAATAGCAGTCTTATGAAGAATATCTCTCTTTTCATAACCAGAACTTTGTCCCTTGTGACAGGCAATGATTTCTTCGGCCAATCTAACAGAAAATTGTTTAGATGGTCTATTTTTCGCACCTTCAAGAACCCAATCCCAAGCATATCTCAATCGTTGACGCTCATTTAAAGGTACAGGAACCATCTCAGATCGCGCCCTACCATCAGTAAATCTTTTCAATTTCATCAATGGCGCCATCTTCGCAAGCATTGTCTTTAGCAATTGTACAGGTTCTTCTCGGGTTTGTAAATGAACAAGGTATAATGCTTCGGAAAGAATCTTTTGAGATCGGTAGCGTTTACCGTGACGCATGATAACATTAGAAAGATACAAAAGTGTATCATCTCGTTTCATCGGAATTTGAAGATTTGCGAGATAGTCAGCTTTTGCTTGTTGTTCGGCAGTAGGAATGAATTTGTTGTCTTCAACAGCTTGAGCGTTAGATAAAAGTTCGAGGTTCACTTCAGAATCGGGTTCGACATCCATCAGTTTATTCAGATTCAAAGTACCCGAATCATTTTCAGATATTTCCTCCCGCACAGATTTAATGGCCTTGAGCCATTCTTCAGCTTCTTCGGTGTCTGATTTACCTTCTGATCGGTCAAGCTCAAGGAGAAAGTCTGATGAGATTTGCTGATGTTTGGCATTTATCGTAGGTTTATTGGATGTTGAAACAAATCTTACTGCGGGTCTAACTATCGAGGGGACCCGCACCGAAAGAAGGCTTCTGGCTAACAAACGCGAACTCATCATGAAAATTTGGCGATCCGTCCGTCCCTATTGAGAATGATAAAATTTGGTGTTGAAAAATTCAAAAAAAAATATCCAATAGATTAGTGAATATTACAGAATGTATTCTAGGTAATTTTCAGTATGGAAAAAAATGGACGTTGAATGACTTTTCTCGTTACACTTGAAATTTTTCCTAATACTTTCTTTGAAACGATCTCATTGGGCTAATTAATTCACGATGTCAATGCTTGCAAGATTGAGACCCGTTGGATCGCTTCACAGATCATTTTCATCATCGACCTCTTTACTCAATAATTCAAACTCTTCGACGCCAAATGACCCTCTTAGTTTAAAAGGTATCACTGATCCTGAAGAAATTCTCCGAATCGGGTTTGAGCGTATCAATTCCGTTCCTAATTACAGAAAATCGGAAGAAGAACTTCGACCATTGGTCGCTGCTGGTAAAGCACTTAACATCCCTGAGACGGAAATTCGCGAAATTTACCAAAACACTCAACCCGATCCCATTAATAGATTTGTCCCTGGATCTGCTGCTGAACAGTACTATTTAGCTACCAACATAAAAGAGTCAAAAAATAAGAATAATGCACACAAGCCATTCCAGTATGATGATATCTCATCATTTGCTCACTTGCAACTCTTTCAGCACCGTACACAACGTCAACTTAATCGTGTTGCTGCTTATGAATTACCACAACTTTCTAAATATGCTACGCCTTATCGCAAGAGAACCGACAAGCAAATTATTCGACTAAAATACACAAGTTATTTGGGTGAAGACCATCCTGCTTCCTCCAAAGTGGTAGCTACATTCAAGTCCAAAGATTTGGGTTTGACTGACGTTCAACTTCACAAGTTCCGTTTACTTTGTGACACCCGTTACGACTATGAAACCGACGAGGTCAAGATCGCTTGCAACTCTTTTCCCGAATCAACTCAGAACGCGCACTTCATAGGAGAGATTATTCAAGATTTGATCAAAGAATGTAAAGAAGGCGCGGATACTTTTGCTGACATCCCTCTCAGAACTGCACATGTGGAGGCTCGTAAGCGAAGAAATCCCAAACCAAACAACTACAAATTCCCTGATGAATGGAAACGACCTCAAGATAAACCAGCTCCCAACAATAGTTTGTTGGACGCGCTGACAGAGAGATATATCAATATGGACCACGTAAAAAAGTAACCGTGGTGGTCGATTCTAAAATTTCATTTTTGTATATAATATTATATAGTCCTGAAACAATTAAAAGTGGATTGATGGTAGCATCAGTCAATGTTTTTGTTTTTGATTTCGCGTGATTGGATTTGGATGCCTAGAGATAAAATCTTATATATATCACCGAAATCGTGATCGGTTGTGGACAGAAACATGAGGTTCAACAGATAGAAATCTTTATTCAATTTTGGGGATTATTACTTGGTTTACGTTACCAGTATAACTTACAGTGACAAAGTTTACAACTGCCTGGTGCGCATTGTACAAATGAAGAGGCCTTGAATAGGACATGACACACAGTTTCACAACTACAGCTCTCTTTCTTCATTTTTTCTCAGTTCGTAGTGATAGCTTGAAACAATTTGTGTCCAAAACAGTGTTCAAGTTGGGAGTAGGCAGCCAGTTCGCTTGGGAAGAGGAAGCACCAGGTAAATTTACAATATAGCTCATTCATTATTCCTTTTAAAAGTTTGTAGTCAAAGGAACAGCATGTAGATAAACTCGTTGATTTTGATATCAACATTAGATAGGGGTTAATACAAACATTGCAAACATGACTTGCTGCAGATAGGTCTCCTAGTAGTAATTAGGAAAACGCCAGTAGATATGATGACAAAGGAATAATAATTCATGATATACAAATAACAAGCGTCTATAGAAATAACAAAGAACTTACAAAACGGAAGTATATGATTAAGAAGACCCGAAAAGAATGGAACGAATTAGAGGCAAACTGGTGTCTTCCAGAAGTTTCAAACGTTCCTCCAGCGTGTTGTTGATAGTGATCTTGCCGTTACCATTTGAAACGATTACTCCTCCAGCGGAGGATGCCGAGAGTACGTCATTTGAAAGGAGTATTTCCAGTTTTGAGCCAGTGGTGGAGGAGTATGAAGCAACTATAGATGCAATG
This sequence comes from Geotrichum australiense, assembly GCA_030563945.1. Lineage (NCBI taxonomy): Eukaryota > Fungi > Ascomycota > Dipodascomycetes > Dipodascales > Dipodascaceae > Geotrichum > Geotrichum australiense. The sequence goes on along the minus strand of JAJMKR010000136.1, from coordinate 43,040 downwards.
TTTTTTTCAACAGTTGCCCGGTCACCTTTTTTGCAAGTCACGTAAATCTGGGGTTCGAGTAGTTGCAATGCAGCCTTTGAGGTTGAAGAAAATGGAAAGATTGGTTAGCATGGAGATCCAAATAACACATTGATAGATTTCATCTCAATAACTTACCTCAAGGATCAAATTAGACAGAAGAGTCCCATATTTAGAGGTTTTACGCTTGACGTGCTTTAGTTCCCTAGTACATTCGTCAAAGATATCATTCAGAACTGAGTTCTTATAGTCCAAGACTTTTAAACGAGACTTGTTGCGGATAGTGGAAGTTTCCACTTGAGACTGAAGAGATAACTTTTTGTATTTTTGATCGTAGAACTGGTCAATTTCAGCTTTGGCTTCGTTAAAATATGCCGCTTTACTAGCCTGGAATTCTTCTTCTGTCTATTGGAAAAAAGTTAATTTATGTTGTAAACAACAATGTTGATGAGTACGATACCTTCACTCGCAGTTCAAATATTTTCTCTTGTGCCTCGTTCGATATGTATTGAACAAGCCTTTGGAGCTCTTGAGTATTATGACCTTCTTCGGACATTTCTTGTATAAAATTTCAGTAGAATCGAAAGTGTTGATGAAAAATAAAGAAAAAGAGAAGGATGTTACAATGCTTTGAAAATTAATAAGGTTTAGCGTTTTTTAGTCGGCGACTGCAAAATTAACTTTTTCAATTGTAACATCTTGTTAAGTAAACATACTTCCGCTAGTTTCGAGGTGGTGTATGCCATATGCCAACTAACTCTGAGCGAATTGTTGCACCTTGAAATGCCACTTTCTAGAGGACCAAAACCGCTGAAACTGGCATATCATGCCTACATGGGGGCCACAAAGCCAAAGCCACCTATAATCTTTATGCATGGGTTTTTTGGATCGAAATCGAATCATATTACTGTCAGCAAGCACTTGAGTACCGAATTAGCTTGTGACATATACTGTGTTGATCTACGAAACCATGGTGATAGCCCCCATTCACCTGTTCACACCTATCCAACTCTTGCTCTTGATATTGAAAATTTCACTAAAGAGCACAATCTAAATAATCCCATAGTGATAGGACATTCTATGGGTGCCAAAGTTGCAATGGCTGTTGCTCTTCGCAATCCAGATTGTGTCAAAGCCTTAATATGTGTCGACAATGCCCCAGTTGACGGCAATATCGAATCAGAGTTTCCGAAGTACATTCAAGGACTCCAAGAGATTGAGAGACAACACATCACGGATAAAAAGCAAGCCCATCAGATACTTGCGAAATATGTGAAATCGCTTTCAGTACAAAATTTTCTTCTCTCTAATTTCAAAAAAACACGAGAGAAGAAATACAAATTCAGGGTGCCATTGGATATTTTAGGCCAAAGCCTAAAGACGATAGCGGACTTTCCTTTTAAAAGTACCGAGACTAAATACTTGGGCCCGACGTTAGTTATAAAAGGACTAAAATCAAATTATGTAAGGGAATCAACCTATCCCGCCATCAAAGAGTTTTTTCCTAATAGTGATATTGTAGGAATAGACAGTGGCCACTGGGTGATATCAGAAAAACCGAAAGAATTCGTTTCTACTGTTGAAAAGTTTTTGATTGAGAAACTCAATTACGACAAATATTGAATAGAAAAGCACCATATTATTTTATTTACCCATCATGAATAGACTCCAAATTCCCCAGGAAGAATCGTATATATACCTGTATATATAGATAGGCTATACCAACATAAATCTAAATGTTTCATTCAAATAATAATTGGCTTTCTTTCGTAGTTGTCATGTCCTGAAGATCTACTATTGGTATATAATAGATTCATCTGCATGTTATCTTTATTACCTTCAGTCATTGATATCAATATCTGTTTCAGTCCTTTGCCAAAGTTTTTCCAACACTTTACAATGGCCCCAATTGTCATTATCAGGAAAACTAGGGTTATTGCGGCGAACACGGTGAGAGTCTTTTTCGCTCTATCAAACCGCTCTTTACTTTCCCCCTTTGCAATGTATAGTCTTATCAGTTTGAATAGAAAGTAGGCCATAGCAGCTAAACATAACCCAAAAAACGCTCCCATGCCCACTTTGTTCTCTTTCCTCACAGACCAGATAGCTATTATTAGTACCAAAATCGTTAATGGAATAACAGCTATGGTTAAAGGAAATTCAACATCATTCTTATCCAAAACAACAATAACAAACTGCAAAGTAAAACCGACAAAAAAAAAGAAATCGAAAATTATCAATGCTTCAAAAAAATGGTAGTCTCGTAATAAATTCTTTTCCTTCACACTAGCTCCCACACCTTTGTAAATATCTGTAGTGAACTCTCTATGCAGTTTGTACGTAAGAAAACCTTCCAACACCAATTGAGTGCCAATCAAGCAACAGACCACAATGAGCAGTATATGAATAGTTTCCGGAGATACCTCAGATGTCTTGTCTGCCCATGCATCGAGTTCTGAATTAGTTATAGTATTGACTTGATCATATTGTATTCCGGAATATACTAACATTGCAACAGTAAACACAATCATGAAATATATTTGAACTGTATTCCTCCTCACCAAGGACCAGAATGCTAGCATTACCTGATATGCACCTGCAAACACAAACAGCGAGAAGTATACAGGAAACGTCCTTATGACGTTCAACTTGTAATTTTCATCAGCTTGTTTTTCGGTAGTGCAAGATGCCCCTTCCAACTTACATTGGTTAATTTTATCAAATGTTTGCTGGAACCAGACAAAAATGATCGTTTCTAGAACTATAACGGCAATGTTGAAAAAGATGGTTGATGCGAGATAGAGCCAGGACCAGACGTTAGAGGTGATCCAGGTAAGTCTATGATTTTCACGCTGTCTTGTGTAGAAAGATACACCCATTGAGCGCGGCGTGTCACTTTATTTGGATGGTGGTGTATAAGTACATTGAAGAAGTAAGTAGGATTCAGGGGTAAGTAGATATCTTTACCGAATATTTTTTTAATTTTTTTCATTTTTATTTTTAATTTCACTTGTCACATAAACCTGTACCTAGCGTGATAACTTTCCAATAATATAGACAGAGCATACAGTATATATCATCGAGCACATTATCTTCTGTAATGGGAATAATGGTAATTTTGAGAATCACTCACTTTCCATAGAGTTTTTCTGGTTAGACCCATAGACCTTCGAACACAATTATGAATTCTGCTACATTCACAGGTGTGGAAGATACAACTTAATTACTACCTAAAACCAGACAAATGCGATACCGCCATAATAAAGGCTCCACGTAGTCTCCAATGTTTTTACTTCTGTATATATCGTTGTGAAAGGTGTGCATATATATAGATATTACAATGGTTGGCCAGGAATATGGCATACTACATTTCAGCCCAGCTTATTTCAACGTTTTGCTTGCTGATTACAACTACCTGCTGTACTTTTCAAGAAAGCTAAAGTGCCTCCGATTATAATTCAAGACAAGAAATCTATGATTTTTGATTTCAAAAATATTAATGACCTGAATTCCTACACACAATTGAATAAGCGGTGTAACGTGCAGTACATGTTCAATCACTTTGCTCCATATATACCGAGTTAGTTATTGTTGCAAATAAATCTGAAAGTCTATTAATCGCCGGTTCAATGCATGGAGGCTTCATTAGAAATGATTAGTTAATTGGCGATAGCCATCCTATGACTAGCAAATTGCATGTAGCTTGTTTATCTGTGTGCTCAGTCTTGTATATACAGCATGGAGACTTAATATATTATCCCAATAAGAGCCAGATGTAAAACAGGCCATTGCCCTAACTGCCATATAACGACGAGATGACATTAGAAAAGAAATCACTGTGAAGTTAATCGACCAATGTTCTAAAATAAGAATAACATGTAATTCATAGAAGTTTTACTGTACCAAAATGCGCTTGGTAGTTATAGAAAAGATGGTCAAAAGATACACGTCATTTATACTAGTACGTGGCTGATATCCAATGAATATAGGGCATTAATCAAATATTGGTTTACACGCATTCTTTATACAATATTTGAGGCTAAGTAGCCCTTCTATAAAAAAATTAGCTAAGTTTTCAAACTGAACTATTCAAAAAAATTAATCTGGTTGTATGCTTTTTCAATATTTGCCCCAACTATCATAACTAAATTCAGAACGAATACGTCTAGTAACTAGTTTCCATTCTATATTGTTTTCACTTGCAAGACAACACAACTTTGATCAAAATCAGTCCATATGCACAACTTGTCAGACATGTGTGGCAAACCAAGATTAGAATTCTGGATGTTTCTTGGAAGCAGATAACTCTGTCAACGAAAACACGATGCTCCACAAAATACTGTAATGTAGCTTACATAGATTTCCAAAAACACTGGTACTTATAAGCCCTTCAAAGCGACATGATATCTGGCTCATGCACGATTCAAAGCACTTTGTACCCAAAAACACCTAGACGCATTTGTATCAATAGAATAGCTTTTGATTTATATAATAATTTAACGGTGATTGTATTTCGATTTATATTGAAAGATATCACTAGTCTTACCAAAATAAAACCAACAAATCAAACTTTGAAGTTATATACAATACGATAGAACTGAAACTAACGCTTCTTGTTTTTTCTTTTCCTTGCTTCTTTTTCCCTTTCATACTTATTTTTCTCTGCACCCTCCTCTGTTTGCACACTATTAACCAAACGACCAAGTTTCTCATGATATTCCTTGTCTGCTTCCCTCCTCTCACTCAGTTTCTGCCTTCCAATAAATCTGGAATCCTTTCTGATTTCACGTAAAGCACCCTTCCTTTCCTTCTTGATATTGTATCTAAGTTTGGCAATTTCCTGGCGAGCAGTATCAGGATCATAAGATTTCTTATCAAGACTGTAGTGCTCCTCAAACTTAGGAACGTTCGATGCAATTGGTATGGGTTTGTGTGACTGTAAAGCTAATGGTTCACGTTCAGCGGATGCAAATTTCAACAATTTTTCAAGCTTTTTATCCACCTCAGTTGTTGTATTTAGAGGTGAATGGAAAGATGAAAATATTTCAATAAAAGCCGTTTTATCTGACCAAAGTGATAAGAAAGCATCAATAAGTCTATTGGTTTCCAAATACAATTTAGCTGAATAAGAAGGATCGACGTGTTTTAGTTTCAAAATATCACGTAATGCTAACGGTTTTGATGTAACTTTGATATGAGATTGAGTCGTAGCAAACTTTCTATAGCTCGATGATTTGATATCATCGGATTCGAACTGAGAAACCAAAATATCTTTAGGTAAAGATTGGGTGGGTTCCGGCGACAGCATCGCAGATGCTTTAGCTAGAAATTGCACTACTTCAGGTAAATACCTTTTACTCAATCTTTGATAGCCAAGCAAGGTAGAGCAAAGATATAAGCCTGAGAAAAGATCCTGCAGCGATCTTATTTTGTTTTGAGATAAGTGCTGGCCCATCAAGAGAGTGGCAGGCGTGACAATTTGATGGAAATGATCTGAAGTAGAATACAAGATCCCGATGAGTGTGAACAACAACAGGTATGATGGTTTTCTGATAGCAGTAGAGTTTTTGGCCTCCAAAGATTTTTGGAGGCTTTCATTTGCAATGTTTAGCTTTTCGCGGAAGAATTCAGCCAATGTGAGATTGTACTTTTCAGACAGTGTTTGAAGTTGAGAAATGAGCTTACCCACGACTAGAGAAATATCTTCAGAATTAGTGGGCAACAAGTCAGAGATCTTTAGTATATAGTCAGCTAACACATTTGTCAAAATAGACATTTTCTCCTTGTTGGATTTATCTAAGCTGGGGTGATATTGAACAAGCAGTCTTTCAATAATAACAGGGTACTCGATAACTGGAGATTTGGAAAAAATTGCCATTAATTCGGAAGTATTCTCAGGGAAATCAAAAGTAAAAGCTGTACCTTTCGCTGACACTTTCGAATCATTTGTTGGTGTTGATGTGCTATCTTCGTCACCAGAAAATTGTTGGAATTCGTCATCAATTTCATAATTTCCATTTAGGTCATGGTCTTCATCATTCTTTCTATCTCCAGCATTATTCGTCAATCCAAAAGCACTGGCATCGTTGACTTCGACATCGGCATTTCCATACTCAGGCTGTTCAGATTCTTCCTTCTCGCTTTCCTCGTCACTTGAAACATCTTCACCATTCATACGAGCCAATCTTTTGGCTTCGAGTTCTTTCAGTTTTTCAGCCTTTTCTTTAATAATTTCTTCTTCAGTTTTGGTTCGATCTGTTGGTTTAGCTCTTCTCTCAAATGCAAGTTCTCTAACTCCCTGTTCGTACTCATCTTCTTCGTCTATACTTTTGTCTTCCTTAGGTGCAAAACTACCTGCTTCGCGAAGTTCTTTCATCAGATCATTGAAACCATCTTTTTCATCAAGTTTTTCAATTTCTTCCTGATCTTCTTGCGCGGCCAACTGCCTCTGATGTTTGTACATTTTCGATTTGGAAATAACTTCCTTCATAATCTCGTCTCTACTTTTCTTAGTAGATACCTGCTCTTCTTCTTCTTCGCCCTCTGCTAACCGCTTTCTCTTTCGCTTAATAGCTTCAAGTTCTGCCTTGGTCTCTTCATCTTGGCTACTTTCAATGCCTAAATCACCCTCATCGAAATCGTCATTTAATTCCAGCGCTTTACCACCATGTGTTAGCAACTCCCCCATACCTTCGTTATAGCCTTCTTCATCACCATCATCAAGACTAAAAAGTGAACCTTTGGCAGTGTTTTGTCGTTCCATTCTGAACCTTTCCAGCATTTTATCTTCTGGTCTCAGATTCGGGTCGTTTTCACCAAATCTTCTGTCCACAAATTTTCCAACTTTATTTTTCATATCCTTCTCGACCAGATAGGCATTTTTCCTTTCTTCTTCCTGAATCTGGTTACTTACACCAGGCCGGCCTTTGGAGCCAATGACCTTTCTTCCAATAACATCGGTTTTCTGTTTTGTTGTTTTGATATCAAACGGACTGAAAGCTTTTCTTATATCATTAATAACCTTTTCTTTGTCTTTTCTGTTTTTCTCATTAGACTTGGTGTGATTTTTCCCCTTTCCTTTGCTATTTGTCTGTCCTATAAGTCCATGCGATTTCAAAGTAGCTTTCAAAGCTTTCAATTGAGAGCCGCCTGCCATTTTTTTTCTTTTTGCTAACTTGATATTTTCAGATCACAAAAAATATCTAGGAAGGTTGAAGGTTATATCAGTTTTTTTTCTCCCAACTCTCCCAACATATATCGGGTACAGTATAGCTACAAGATCACATGCAAGCCCCTACCCTAAAATAGTGCTAGCTATTTAGAGACAAATTAGTAAGCTCGAAGCACCAAGTTATATATAGAAATGTACCGGTATATAGAGACTAAAGCACTTTTAATTTTAGTAAATTAAATTACCAGCATACGGTACATAGAAAAGATTGCAACTTCTTATTGTTTTGCTAGTATATCTAGATGAAATCTCTCAGAAATTCTCATGACGAGTAAAAGTTTGAAATATTTGTAGTAGATAATGACAATATTTGACCGTTGAAACTATTACGTGTCATGGTTCGGGCTTCGGACTTCGTTCATAACCCTTTCCATGACCGAGAAGAAAAATGCACGGACGTATATAACACTGACTAAAGCATACACAACTATGCACAGCACTGTTAATACGTAGAAGTAAGACATAACATCTTCAGGCTACCCAATTCCTCACTAGAAACTTAAATGTCCTGGGCAAGAGAGAAAACTGGAAATGTAAATACCAGCAAGTCCCGCCTAACTTCCTGCAAGATTGTTCTGAGTTAGAGGAAAACCTCAACATCAAATACAACACGACAGTAGAAGAGACCAGCCTTTAAATACTGCCCAACAAACCCATCTGAAGTCCATTAGTCACCAAACAGACTCTTAGACCACCTGGGGCGTTCTGCGGATAAGATACAACACGTTCAGTGAGTAGAAAAACACATTCAGTAATTGGATCAATAGCTAACTGATATAAGAATAAAATACATTTTACCTGAAAGCTCAGAGACTTCAGGCTTCCGTCCTAGATCTAATTGCACATGTTCTGTTAGACCTGACACTACGCAAAAAAATGTACATATCTAATATATTTGTTGTACCGTACAGTACACTGAAAGCATATTAGCTTTACTATGGCACGGAAGGCTACAAGCATTATCGTTTACTCATACAATTGCCTGACTTCTGTCGGTGTTTGTTTTACAGTTACTGTACTGTATGTGTATGATAAATATCGTTTTACGGTCTTGTAAAAGGTGTTAGCACAGTGCCTAGATGTGACCCTTCGATGTCTAATAATTGACAAAACGGCTCAAATGTTTCAGTGCAATAGAACTGTATTTCTAAAGTCGCTTGTACATAGATGTTAGCTGTTTTAGCGTGCCATCAACTTTCTTAGGCTATGGCAGAGGTGATAGTTATTTTATTGCTCTCAACTAAGTTTAAAGTTCTAAGTACCATGTGTATATAAGGAAAATCCAAACAGTTTCCTCAGTAGCTAGTAAGTGACACTTCAAATCACCCATTGGAGTCAGACTATCCTTCATAGTTGATAGTATCGTAACATGAGTAAGTCTTTATACAGACACGCTACCCAAAATAGTGACAAACCTCATAACACTCCAAAAGACTGTTTAGTTTCCAAGCTAGCGATTTATACCTTCTGTACCGCCAGTAACGTTACGTGGAGCTTATCTGCCCCTTTTCGCTTTCATGAACATAAGTTCTTATAATATTTCATCTTTTAGTTATATAAAATCCCATTTTTGTTAGTAACAGGTGTAGTGAAGTTTGGATCTTTAATCATGCAGTCATGGTGCCACAAGCTAACTGAAAATTTTCTTTATGCCATTCGACAACATCCTCGGTTTTCCATTTACAAACACTTCAAACGTGCGACTGTACAATAATTAGCTATTTTTCTCGGAGAGCTAAAACACAAATAAGTTTGCTTTTTGAAAAGTCATGTATGAAATATTTTGAGCAGAAAGACGGACATTCAAAAGCTACAGAAGTTGGTCGTTATTTGTCAACAGTACGGTACCATCTATATAATATATTCCTTTTCATAATCAGTTTATTAAATATATATATTTCTATAGAACTCTATCTTTAGCAACAACAACATGTATATGAACCATTTCAGCAATAGCAAGAAATCAATCTGTTGGTATAGCACTGGATCTTTTAATCAGACGAGCAAGTATATGCTTTGCCAATTCCGCTTATAATAAATTTATATTATCAAAACTAATATTTCAAAACTTGTGGAGTTTAAAGATTTCTATAATATAATAGTTGAGAACAACTGAAAGCTTTTAAGGATCTCAAGAATGCAGTTGCATATGTAAACACACCATTACCTTTTCTTTGCTCTCAAGAATGGTGCGAAAACTGGGACTGTTGCTATAATAGTGATGCCACCAGTGAAAGCTAAATTGAGCAAGCTTTAAACCAAATACAGCTTTCTATAATAATATTGTATTTCCTATCGGATACAAATTTTTGAGTGTAGGGAAGTACTATAGAGTTCAAGAACTCAGTGGAGCTCAAAGGTATACGCCTTAGGAAACTATAAGATATTAAGTTTATTAGTACTATGCTTAGAAACTGGATAGCAGAGTGCACGGAAACAAAGCGGGCTCAATATTTGATGAATGTTTAAAAAAATGATTTTTGAGCTCAAAAAGACTTATGCAAAATTCAATGATAGTGGGCCTGATAATAAAATGATATTAAATGTCTCGCCCACAAAGAGCAGATATCAAAAAGGAGCAGCAAAACCACAAGAAAAGAGTATTCGGCTGGACTAGATTTGCCATGTTGACAGCTAATCACAAGTTGCAACCAGGCAAAAATTCTTAATTGGCTGGGAAAATATTGGTAAACTAATAAACCAAACTGTTTACCTAAAGTTATTGCAAGCATGCGACATGTACAAAGGTCATACAGAAAGGGAAGGTGCCAAAAAATCATTAGTGTTCAGTAAGAAGTAAAACGTTGAAGGGCTATTTTCTTAGAAATTTTACGAAACACCTTTAGTTCTTTTAGTCAAAAATATTGATCCTTTCTTGGATGTTTGCATAGTTTAGCCGAATGCTTTTTTGGAACGGTGTTGATAATCATAAATCCTTGTACTATTGACAACAGTTGTTTAAACACTCGGAAAGCTAACCCTCTACTTGCACCAAGATATATACCTTGAATGTAAGTCTTTGTTAGACAATATTCACCACATTGAGTTTTATCGGAGATACTTAAAAAGAAACTGATAGTAAGCGTGGAGAAATTTGTTGGTAGATGCCACAATGTAGTACCTCTTCTTAATAGTATGCTGAGAAATAACTATCAACAGTTTTAATACATCGACTGATGTGCTTAATATTTTGTTAAAACATTCTCAGTCTGTCAGATATCAATTGAGTAAGATGGTTTTGTTCAAAGATTTTCTATGCGATTCCAGCAATATAATCAATCAAAAAGCAATCTACATCAAAAAATAGACATTTTTTTTCTAATTCCATATAGCCAGCATCAATATAAATGGATATACTATCTTCTGACTTAAAAGATTATATTATAATAAAAATTATGTGTTATTCGAAATCTATATATCATATAAGTGGCCTGAGTGTTACACAGGTTTTAGATTGTAATACAAGTGAAGAATACCTTTACTCATAACAAAATTGTGATGCTAGTTTAAGTAATTTTTTAATTACAGTCTTCCATAATAAATCTAACTTCATTATTTCTGCTAGTCTTGACAGGTACTGTATTTCTTGTAAGCTTTTAAGTAAAGGCACAATATGACCCCACAAATAATCTTAACAGACCCTGAGCAGTGTCGTACAACTGAAAACTGATCATGAAAAATTTGGTGCATATCTTGAAAGGATGAAAGTAAGGAAAGAAACCTACGTATGCAAATGCGGGTTGCAAGAAAAAGATGATGCCAGACATGTATTACTTCCATGTTCTATTTCCGAGCCTTATAGACACATCCTGGAGTCTATATCCTCAGCCCTGGATCCGGTTGTCCTGTTGGTAATTAGGCCAGGCCTGAAAGCAATAGAGGGAGTTCGTTAGAGCTACCTCATCGTTGTACTGTACTAAGCACCCTCACACCTATCACCCTTACACCTTTGGGTTTGATAATTTTCAGCTGGGAAGAGACAAAATCTCCGATAGCGCCGATGTTATTATAATATTATGGAAATTTCTGTTAGTTTAATATTTGATTATAAGTAAATTTTTGCTGTGATTCTGTATTATCTATAATAAAAAATGCAGATGTTTAAAAAAAGAATCTTAACAGTATGTAGAGAATTTTCAAAAGTTAAATTTGAAACATCATTCGGGAAATGCGCGCGATTTGGCAGTTTCCCATTCTTTACCACAAGCTGGATTTATAAAGATTGCAATAACATAAATACCACTATTGTGCTTCAGTCCCAACTTTGTTGTTAGGTGTTGTAAGAAGGTAGGGCAAATTTGTAATCTCTTTATGGAAGAAACACTATGTTAAACTAGATTTTTTTCTAATACAAATTTTCAGAATGCGTAGTAGGTGCAAGCTTATTGAAGCGGGAACACCGTGTTTGAATTGTTTTGATAGATTCTTGCATATTTCCATACTTTATTAACATTATTTACCAACCTTTGAAAAAAAGTTTGGCGAGTCCTTGAAAGTACGTTTAGAGATAGCTAAATACACAAAAATACTCTTGTGCGTCTTTAGTCATTGAACATCTCATAAAAAACCCCTGAAAGACCTATTGTATATTTTGTACCTGGGAGTTTTTCTGGAGACTGAATGTCAAAGGGTATTAAGCTATAATTCAAGTACTTGACTACCTCAGTCACAAAATTTGATACAGTTTTTTATCTAAACTATCAAGGCTTCTTCAAATACAACAAGGGATTGACTCCACTTAAGTTGAACAAGGGCTTGAAAGTTGTGAAATCAATATCAATACTGATACTAAGTAAATTCTTTAGGAAGTATAAGTTTCTCACTTTTTTTTAAAATAGATTCAATTTGGATTTCATAGTTTTCAAATATTTATCTTTGATCGACAACTTATTACGTACTATCTCTGCGATAACGAACCAAGGCTGTTATCAACAATCTTCATGTGTAGCCCAACTATAGGCTCAAAAAGTGTTATAATTTGTCAACCAATTGTTTTACTCTAAACATTTATAAAAAAACACTAACTTAAAATTTTTCATAGTCCACCGCATTTACTTCCAGTTTTCTCAATTTTATAACACCACTATTTGGTACAACCAAACAGTTTTTTCTTTATCAAAGGTGTGCATATTCACAAGCATTCATGAGTCCTTGATATTTCTGGATGCCCCAAGCTAACGAGCTTCTGTCCCTTATTTGGGTGATTTCACAATTGGAAAGGTTTCAACGAGTTTTTGAGTTTGGAATTTAACATATCCTTCCATTATGCAAATTACTCAATGTACTGCAAAATACGAGAACAAAGCTTCAAGGTAAACATAAATGCTTAAGTCCAAAAACGCGATTAGCAAGACGTGAACTAAAACTGTTATCGTATATGTGCTTCATCTCCATTGCTGTGCTTGGATGTTAAGCAACGTTATATCATATAGCCACATGTAGACCAGCATCTGCAACTAATTTCCAGCTTAATTTGATGACCGTAATGAAATGTAACTTTGAGATACGCAAGGTTCCCGTTATATTCGCAGGCAGAGCATTTTTGATAAAGCAGTAGTTCTAGTCTTCAACTCGGGTGTTTACAATTCTGCATCTAAAATGATTCCAGGAATATGGTTCATGGTGCTTATGGGCTTGATAAATCCCAAAGTCCGGGTGCATTTCACGATAATTAACTTTCCAAGTCTTTTGCATCTTTTTCTAGTAAAACCGAGCAGGCGTATTTGTCCTCCAATAATGGTGATTAGTGGTTTAGTATCGCTTAAATATACTTATCTACTATTTTTTCATAATAAACCCTTCGGCCTGGAATCTGGAAAGTTCCTTACATATGTACAGTACGTACTGTACATAACACTGGTAAATACTGTAGGTCTTTAGGTGTTTGGTACTAGCCCAACTGGCTTGAACTTAAGAAAAATGAAATATCAGATTGAAGAAAATTGCAGACAAATACACCTCAAACATTGACTCACTTTATACTTTTTGGGCAACCTTCTTTTTTGATTCATCGCCCTAATTATTTTCTCTTGCGATCTGAATACATAACAAAGTATGACTACGTCTCATAAAAATCGTCTTTTAGTAACTAAAGATGACCATATAGTAAGGTTGCGACTCTTTAAGGTTTACATATCAATGGGGATTCACTACTCGGCAAGTTTTCTTTTTCCCCTTCAAACCCACGAGTTAGAAGGCAAATTGAACTCAATATAGACTTCTAGACGAAATCCTTATAAATTTTACCCAAATTTTTTCTTTTTTCTTTTCAAGATATAAATACCAACAGTGTTCTTGCCTAAGGAGTTGTAAATGTAGCATCATATGAAACAGTGTCTATGATTTTCTGGTTACTGAAATCAAATCGCAATGAATCAAGGTTACACTTCCCGTCAAGCACTTACCTTCCAAGAGAAAGATGCTGTTAGAGAATACAAGAAGCGAAATCCTCGAAGTACACAACACCAGTGTCGTCAATGGTTTTTTCAAACTTTTCACAAAAAGATAACGCAGTCAACTATCTCAGAGATTCTTTCAAAATCACCCACATCAGTTTCTAGCAAGAAAAACTCTGTTATTGTGCGAAATCCCAAAAGACAGCGGAAAACATCTTCCAAATATGCTGAGTTAGACAATCCGCTATACCAAACAGCACTGAAAATACAAGATTCAGGGTCTGATTTGACATATCCTCTTCTTCAGCAACTCGCCATGCAACTCTGGCCTAGTGTTTACGGCCAAGATAAAAATCCACCTCAAATCAGCGTTGGAATGATGCAAAGATTTGCTGATCGGAACAACTTGAAAATCTGTAGAATGCGAAATAACAAACAGAAAAAATATAAAAGGTCTATCTCCAGTGATGAAGAAAAAGATGACAGTTCATCAATTGAAGAAAGCCCTCAAATGAGTGGGATAAATATGGAAAATCATACAACTACTGCTAGTACTACCGAAACAACGCCTACGCCCTTACTTGCAATGAATTCTTCTATGTGGCAAGAGGAAACAACCGTTATGGATGGAGCTCAATACTGCCAATTGTATGGACAAGAATTCCCTAGAACTGTGTATGATGCGGGTGTACATATGGGTATAGCTATATCTTCTCCCATGAACTGCCACGGTTCCAATATTTATTCGACTGCTCCTGTTATGCCGGCAACTTCAGTATATGACAATGGAGTCAACTTTGATTATTTTGAATGCAACCGTGTGCAGTCATTTTTTTCATGAAGCCTTTTGGGCTCTAAATTCATTTATTTATTCATTAATTCACATATGTTTGTGCTTAGCATACGTTTTTTATCACACAGCTATCTCGACTCTTAGCAAGTACAGATCGTTTTCATGCAATCAATCTAAATTTCATCATTTTCATATAATCGAGCTGACACAGTTATCCTGTTGTTATGCAAAAAATCTAAATTTATAATAAAATCAAATTGATTTGAACTGACACACATAGCCATTCTCTTTTAACACTATTAAATAACTATTGGATGTTTGATTTACAACTGGCAATGCCCATTCTTAGGTCCACTACTCAAATATACTCAATGAAAGTTGGTCTTACATATCCTTCACCCTTATAATAGTCATGGCGTATCCTAATACTACTAAAGCAGTAACGGGTTCTCAAAAAAAAAAAAAAAAAAAAAAAAAAAAAAAAAAAAAAAAAAAAAAAAAAAAAAAAAAAAAAAAAAAAAAAAAAAAAAAAAAAAAAAAAAAAAAAAAA
>JAJMKR010000136.1:0-27953 GCA_030563945.1 Geotrichum australiense | reverse complement strand
GTAAAATCAATTTAGGAGAGAAACAAAAGAATAAGAAACCCGACAGATGAAGAAAAACAAAGACAAATTGATTATAGGTTTTCAGAGGAGGCGGCTGCAAGTCTTCTTCTCATAATGCTACACTACTAATGGCATCAATTATAACAGATAATTCAAACAGAGATAAACACGTTGAAAAAAATAGGTTGGAACATTTATTCCAAAGAGTGTCTAAAATAAAATAATAAATTACTGAAGATGTTTCCTTTAGGTGTATCTGAGGGGCCTACAAAGACTTTTGTTGACCAATTACGCAAGTTTGTGAAGATGAGAATTTTTCATGTAGATGTCTACAATATTGACAAAACAGGGAGTTAAGAAAGAAAAGGAAAGATGTTTTTGGTAAATAAAAGCGCTAAGACTTCTAGCGCAATGAGAAAGACTACGAAAGTAGATGTTCGAGCTTCAATAATTGAATGCATTTTTGCATCTAAAAAGTTTTTACCATTAATGGTGATCTTTAAAGGAGAAAGCATTCAGAATCAATTTTTTTTTCCATATCTGTAAGTATATTGGGCTCCTTACCTCCAGACTCAACGGTTTAACAAAAGGCCAAAGAATTTTGCTCCATGTTGATAGTTTGTGACTTCATCACATGATTGGACATTTGAATAAATTGCAGTTGATTGGCTAAAGAAAATATTTATTTCCCAAATTAACAGAACAATTTTGGAAGGTGCCTGGATATGATGAAGGTGCCGATGGATAGTTATATGTGTGCTTGTGGTGGGGTTGAAGAAACTGAGCATATCTTGTTGAGATTCCCTAACACTGAAACTCAGCGGAACAAGATTAGGGGATCTGGTCGTGGATGAAGTCCTGGACACCAAACTCGGCCTTGAAGCCGTCTGCAAGGTTCTAAAAGCTACTAGACGTGCTAAATAGGCAGCTGGAGAAATCAAGACGGCATCTGTTGAACACGCATCATAATGCAAACTATTCGCTAAGCGAGTGTGCCTTGTGAGAACGACCTACCTGAATGTTAGAATTTAGTTCTTTACCTTTACTTGTTCTGTAGTATTTTTTGATATGCTAATTATTTTTGATAGTGTTAGCTATTTTTTGTTATACGGCTTAATAAAATTTGTTTGATAATATCATGGGGGAAAAAAAAAAATCTTGATTTTACAAAAGCACACTGAAGGAACTGCTAAAACATCTGCGTCGGTGCACTTAGTTGAAGTAATTGGCTTAAACCGTTATACTTCATTTAGAGCTTAACCGTCTGTCTCTCTTTCGGATATACACAACGTGTGTCATCTTCTGCTCCTTTACTTTGTCTTTAACACTTGAGGACGAATACTTACAAAGCGCGGTTACAGCTTGTTGGTAGATGAGTACTCTCCTTTAATCTCTAGATTGTATTCTCTATGTAATAAAGGCAATTTAATTGAATTTCGTTATATCTTAATGTCAGCTTCGTAGGTCTTTGTGCTTCTGGTCTTTCCTTAGTTTCAGAGGAAGAGAAAGTCTTATTGCCACCTTAATCTTCTTAGCATCCTCCCGTCTGTGTCATGGCTTCAGGTTAGGTTTTATGGACTAAGGTTGCAGCTTCTTATGTAAAGGCTTATGTCTTAAACCTAACAACGAAAATTACTGGGGAAAGTACCAAATGTCAATTTGCGACAAGCAAAAGTATAGCAAAGTATGTTTTTTCAAAAGATTACTTCAAACTACGATAGTACGACAAAACTGTTAGGATTTAAGAGGAATCTCAATTACACAAGTTATCATTACAGTATGGTGGGACTATATTACGCAAAACCGACGACACAATAACATTTTGTTCAACAAGCCTTCTCACATAACGGAAAATTAATAAAGTGAAAGAATACATTAGGGAATGGTATTTGGCAACTACTGAGATAAATCTCAATAATGGACTATGCCTTTTTTTTAGATAATTTTTAGAGTGTCAAGAGTTATTTTAATAGCTAATACTAATGATATGAAAAAGTAGTGCCGAAAAGGAAGAAGTCGTTTGCTCATTTTATTCTTTTATGGGTTGTTGGTGATATTTTGTTGTTTCATCCTAAAACTTAGCGGAAATAAAAGAATTCCTGATAACTTATTGTAGTGTTTTGTTTTATATCTTTACCCAATACATAAATTTATTTTACAATCACCTGGAGCATCCTTACTAAAGATTGCACTGCACATAAATTCCGGTGTAAGATTTTTGCTTTCTTAAGTATCGTGCGCTTGATTGTTCATTAAAGTCTGTCATTATCGCAATAGAGTCCATGTATTTTCTATAGCGACAGGAGTATGGTCTTTTTTTCTATATACGGCACATTTATAAGGAATTTAAAATTCATAATTAGTTGATTAAACAGTTTTGCTAATAAGCATTGATCTTTGCTTAATACATCGTATAGACTAAGTAGAATTAAATATTTTCACATAGTCAAAAAATTGTTTAAATATTCCAAACAGAAATCTATGACTCCCATCCGCTCTTATAAGAGTAGTTTTTGTTAACGTGTTTGTGGTATTGCGATTAAGACAAAACATTTTTTGACTTGATCGCCAACTGAATATAATCTACTATAAGGATACAGAATAATACTACAGTATGCTTATATCGTATTCATAAGTTGAACTTTACCATCGGTTTAGCCACTTTATGACTTCAGAACACATCTCTTTTCAGATACAACTACAAAACTTTAGCTTGAGTTAATACTTGTTACTGCCGAGGAACTTTTCACTGCGTCGATTCGGTATAAAGTTTGCTCATAATATATAATATAATTTTATGAAGAATTAGTTGAAAATTTAATAAAGGTCTAATATTGCCAATTTGCCCTTTGTGCGTATTATTAGATTTGGTGTTTAATAAATTTCCCAACGCCAGAAAGGGAAATTTTTTTATAATATTGACCTGCGTATAACACTGCAATGATGACAAAATAAAAACCTACGTACATATTGCCTGAGTAGTTCAAACTGAAAAATATTGACTATTTAGTATTTACTAGTTAGTAGGCTTACGAAAGTATGAGGTATACGGTGTACTATACGCCAATAATCAATAACATTTAGTTAAAGCATTCAGTAATGATAGTAAAGGAATAAGGAAAATTGTTGTCCATTTGAATGAAACATTTTTGGAATTCCGATATATCATACAGGTTTTAAGATATTCCGAATTAAGAGAATATACTCATCAAAAATGATTTTCGCAAACTCAATTGTTTGACATAATATTATGATGTCAAAGTCTTTCTCGTACGTACAGGGTTTCTTTAACCACGTATTAGAAGATATTATGGCTATGCTTGGATTAGTTCAGTAACCAATCAAACAAGGTAAAGTGATAACAAGTAATTTTTGTTGAATTAGTTGGTTGCTTTCCAGAATTTACCGCTCCTTTCAACACTACTTCTTAGAGAAGTCCTTCATGTATGACATTAAGTTTTCGTGATATCGCCAGCTCCTAGCTCAAGACTTATACTAGTCATTATTGAGGTTCATTGCCTTTTGAGTACATTTGAAACTAAGGGCCCGTTCTGTTTACGTCTATATTTGTATAATTATATATTCTCCCATACAAATATTTTAAGTTACTATGGGAGAATATATAATTATACAAATATAGACGTAAACAGAACGGGCCCTAACATATAAAAGGTATAGAAAGTGTGCATTTTGTTTTAATACGTAATTCTGGCTAGCTGTAGTTTTTACATGAAAATTGAGCATTCTGGAAAAACATGGCCTGCAATAACTGCTTATCTTGGTGAGTTAACTATTGTACTGTGCATACTACTTAATATAAGACTGTTTATATTTCCACAAACACACCTCCACATCTTATATTATGAAAGGAGTATGTGTAAATCAGAATTGTGTCTAGATGAGCATTTTCTATTAAACTAGATAATTACTCTATGTGTCTGACTTGGCTTATTGCATACATAATAGTATATTGTTTGAAAAAAATCTGTAGAAAAGCAGTGCAAAAAATAAAGCAATGAGTTTCAAAGCTTTAGACTAGGCCTTTTTGTGATTACTCTCAAGCTCTAAATATTGCTTTAACTAAGTGTCACAGCGGCAATAGATTTTTGTTGCAAATGATTTTAGATAATCGATTTTTTGTATATGCTAAACGATCTTTGAAAGTAAAATCTTTGATATTCAAAAAAGCTGTATTGTCTGGAATATCAAGCTAGCAAGCTATTTCTCACTATATGAACCAGACAAGTTTCAAGTAGATTTTTTAATTTTTTTGATGGTATATAACTACTTGTGGAACAAGTCTGAATATACATTCAGTACATTACAATCAAACAGAAAGGTATGCCCCTCTAATCCAGTAATTTCACATTCTTATATTAGAATATTTCTTAGTCTTAGGTGGGTTTATAATATGCGTAAGTGTATATCCAAATATATTAGACCATTTCGACCTACCATATACCGGTAACATATAAATTTACCTATCGGTGATCCAACACAAATTCAAAGGAAAACTTATTTTAGCAAGTATAAATCAAACATTGTTTTATTTCAAATATGAGGACGTTTCTATTAATTGGTATAGAGCACATTGGGTTTTAACGACCCTAGAATTTGCCAGTTTAATCACGAAATCTAAAACTGTAATTGGAAACTATCTGGTCGAATAGAGCATTACTGAAAGTAGCCTATAGACAGATTTACTTTCACAATTGTTTATAATCTCCTCCATACAATCCTGCAACTGATAAAACAAGCAATCCTTATTGGTCCAGTAAAAGCCTTTTTTCTCACTGACATTTGAATTTTTTTGAATCAACCAAAATCAAACAACGAAAGTATCTACAACCCCTCAGAATAAATGTGCTTTTCACGTAGTAATTACCCAAAAAATAATTGGTATATTTTAATCGCAATCTCCACCAAACTTCAGTTGTATATTTTGCCATTTGAACTTAACATGTTCTCTTCATCATATAACTGTATTGTACAGTCTAGACATTTTATACCTAAGAATTACTCGTATTTATCTAAACGTTATGACGACGACGTAATATTTAAATTACACTGATATTTAATATCAATATATTCTGTTACTATAATTTATTTAGCTCTAAACTGTCAGTTTTACAAGGGAGCTTAGTTTTTACTGGATACGGTAATTTTTGACCCCATTTCACAGACTCAGCTTCTAAATTGCTGCTGGGCATAACGACAAGCTTGTTTAAACAGAAAATGTATCATAGCTAATACTATAATAAGAATGCTGCTATTTTCAAATTACATCTATAAACTGATGATACTGTATAAGAGCTTTGGGACTGAGTTCTGATGAGGCCATGCTAGACAATTCTAGGAATTAGGTTCTTTTGCTTATGATTTTGGGCTAGCGAAATTTTTAACTTCCTTATGTATCATCATTATCAATAATGAGACTAGACGACTAAAACGCTTGCCTATTGTACTTTACGCTTAAAGCTACTAGGAATTACTGTACGTGTACCTTGTTCACTCGTAATTCCGAAGCTGACACAATGTCATACGGTGGCTGTAATATGTAGACAAACTTTAGTATTTTTTTTGAATAAAAAACGTCTGCATTTTTTATTCAACTTTGCTATAAATCTACATCATACTACGATATTCATCTTTATTGAATTAATATGCTGTATCATGATTCTAAAACCATTTTTCTTTTGAACGGCTTATTGAATTTCGTTTTTCAAAAATTGATTTGTACAAATGTTATACAATAATATTATAGATAGTTATTTAGTACTTTATATAAGTATCATCATTAAATTTTGAGCTTTTTACAAAGCTTCAAAATTGTAGACTCCAAACCCAAACTCCAAACTTCAAAACACTTTACGAAATTATTGAAACTAATAGATAAACGTTTTGACCCTTGAATTTTTCTATACCATCTCAATGTGATTGCTCTCCGTTGCTGCTTTGCTTGCTGGTATATTTGCGCTTTGAGGGGCTGGCATATTTCTCGGCACTGAGTCCCTCAAAGAAACAGGTTCGTGTTTTTCGTGGCCTCTAACTTCACCTTGTAATTCGTTTGGATTATGAACATAATCTCCTTTTCTTGGAGTTAATCCAATATTCCTCATATTCAGTGGACTATCTGCTCCTGTATAAACCAACAAATCATACAAAAATCCCCCAAACAGGCATCCTATACAAGGGCACACAATAGGAATCCAAAAATAATACCCTCCGGCGCTAAATACTTCGCTTCCATATCCAACAGCCAGTGATGCTAAACGGGGCCCAAAGTCACGTGCCGGGTTGATTGCATACCCGGTCTCCCATCCGAATGCCGCTCCAATTCCGAAAATAAGGAAAAACAATGCAATGGGACCTAAGTTTCCGGCAGGCAAATTGTCTTCATCGTTTATGGCGTATATTCCCATCATCAAAATTGAAGAAGCAATAATCTCAGAAAACACCATACCAGTTCGGGTCATAAACTCTGCAGGATATGTACAAAACACTCCAGCAGTACTGGTGGGGCCCAGCACTGTACGAACACCGTAACCTTCGAAATTATCAATAGCCGACTTGTAGTTTCCGTAAACGATCAATGACCCACAGAAAGCCCCCAGCATTTGAGCGAAAACATATCCTGGGAGTTTACGCCACGGGAACCCACGATAAACACAGTTGGCTAAAGTGACAGCTGGATTTAAATGGCCACCGGAAATGCCTCCAGACATGTACACGCCAAGCATGACACCGATACCCCAGCACCATGAAATTGATTGGTATTCACCTTTAGTGTTGTTAGAAAGAACTACTTGGGCCACTACTCCGTCTCCGAAGAGTATCAGAACCATAGTCCCAAGAAATTCTGCGAGTGGTTCTCGAATCATGTACCGAATCCGGGGCACTAATGGAGGTCGCTTATCAGATTTGAATGTTGTGTTACCGCTCATTATGTATTTATTCTCGATCTTAACTCATGAGTTTAAAGAGAAAAAAAAAAGAATCTAATTATGCAAAACAAGATGTATTTGTAGCAGACTGGATAGAAAGTTAAACTTCTTTGACTGAGCCGTGAATCAAATCAAAGTGGCCAAATAGGAAGCTCCACTACATAGGGCGCTATTATTATGATCAAGTACAATATACTGCGTACAGTACCTGGAGCAATTATTCCAAACTTCTAATCTCGACAGTTGAAGGATTTGGTAGATGATTTACGGAAAAAGTTGAAGGCAACTAGATCCCATACCGAGTGAGAAAAAAATGCAATAAATTTATATCATTATGATTATCTGCGGAAAAAATGTCCAAAAATAACGCAAAACGTAGCTTGGACCCTGTGAATAACTGTTTTTAATGCGTGTATGTATTAATTCAAAGATAATGCCAACTTATTCGCAATATAACACAGCTGAAATATCTGAAATGTTTCTGACTCACTATGTGCTATACAAATCAAATTTCACAAAGTGCTCCAAGTCATCGTGCTTCCGCTATGTTTAAAAGTAAATAACATCAAGAACAATCAACGCCAATCTTACCTCATAAAGTCCACATGTGACTGCCAGTCTTTACTCACTCTCTTGTCATGTAAGATAATGACGCACCTACAGATAATATTACGTCGTTGCATAGTGTACCCGAACCCGTCCTTTGACAAAAGTTTTCCGCTTTGATACGCACAAACCTAAAACCGAATAAAAAGCTATTGCACTGGAGATCCAATGAATACTGTACATGATTATTCAGCGACAACTGTACTGTCCTGTGCTCATGCTACCTACGGTAAAGTTATCCAATATAATTATGAGAGGGTCCTATTTGCCTTCCTGTCAAACTTGGAGGAAGACCATTTGGTACCTCCAGTAATGTTTCAAAAGTAATTTCGTTCATTTTCACTGAGATAAATTCATTCCATAGTTCTTAAGCCAAAAAAATCCTCATTGATGACATTTCGATTTTAACCATATTATAATATATAAACTTCTTATTTAACCTGAAAGGGGCTAAGGATCTCAGTTTGTTCCATTCCCCGGACTTCTTTACTTCACTGTTTCATTCAACTCGTGATTTCCAAGGGAGAAAACTAAGCTTAATTTTAAAGTATGAATTATGGGCCCAACGCAACGCAAAACTTTATATATAACTGCATGTTCTTAGCGATTCAGTTCATGATTGAGTATACGTAATGCACATTTCGCGGTTCTCTATGTGAAATGCTACTATTCCATAAATACCTTCTAGTTTTTCCGCATCCCGACTTTATTGATATAATATTATTATCAATTATTTAGCTGAATTCAAACTTAAGTGAAATGCCGTCTTCCACATCCTATATTGGTGCCCTTGATCAAGGCACGACATCCACAAGATTTATTGTGTTCGACCACCATGGTACTCCGATTGCAAGCGCTCAACAAGAGCTTAACCAAATTTTCCCCAAGCCTGGTTGGGTTGAGCACGATCCCTATGAGCTTGTCGACTCAGCTCTCGAATGTATGAAATCAGTCGGAAAACAATTGCATAAGAAAAAAATACACGCTCATGATGTGAAAGCCATTGGTATCACAAACCAGCGTGAAACCACTTGTCTTTGGGACAAATCGACAGGAGAAATACTTCACAATGCTATCGTGTGGACTGATGCGCGTACAACTGAAACAGTCAAACAGCTAAAGAAAAAACCAGGTGCTGAGAATGTACAAGCTATTTGCGGCCTGCCACTTTCCACGTACTTTGCTGGTGTAAAAGTTAGATGGTTATTGGACAATGTCCCAAAAGTAAGAAAGTCTTATGAAAGCGGAACTCTTTGCTTTGGTACTGTCGATTCTTGGCTACTATACAATTTTACTGGAGGTTTTAATGGCGGAAGGCATATTACTGACTACACCAACGCTTCTCGATCAATGTTTATGAATATCAAAACATGCAAATACGACCCTGAACTGATTTCCTTTTTTGGAGTTGAAAAGCTCATTCTTCCTGAAATTGTGTCGTGCTCAGAAGTCTACGGGAAAATGGGAAGCGGGTACTTTACAGGTGTAAAGCTCTCTGGATGTCTTGGTGATCAAAGTGCTGCTCTGGTTGGTCAGCTTGGATTCAAGCCAGGTGAAGCAAAAAATACTTACGGCACTGGTTGTTTTCTCTTATACAATACTGGAACAGATCCAATCATTTCCAAAAATGGACTTATCACAACAATTGGGTTTCAAATTGGGGACAATAAGCCCGTGTATGCTCTTGAAGGCTCTGTTTCAGTTGCAGGAAGCGCTATCAAATGGCTTCGTGACAATTTAAACCTGGTGAAGTCTAACGAGGAACTCAGCGAGCTTGCTAATTCCGTTCCGGACAGCGCTGGAGTAATTTTTGTAACAGCCTTTGGCGGGCTTTTTGCCCCATATTGGGATGACACCGCTCGTGGAACCATCTGCGGTTTGACTCAGTTTACAAGAAAAGAGCATATATGCCGTGCTGTTTTAGAAGCTGTTTGTTTTCAAAGCGCTGCCATATTAGACGCAATGGAACGAGACAGCGGAACTCCATTCAAACGTTTGAAGGTTGACGGAGGCTTGACAAACAGTGATGTGACTATGCAAATTCAAGCCGATGTTTTAGGTTTAGAAGTTGAACGACCGAAAAATAGAGAAACAACAGCACTTGGTGCTGCGATTGCTGCTGGCTTTGCAGTAGGAATTTGGAAAAGCTATGATGAGGTTATGCAAATCAATGCAGATGGTAAGGAGGTTTTTGAAGGCAAGTGGAGCGAAGAGGAAAGAAAAAAGGCAAGAGGTAGATGGGAAAAGGGTGTAGAAAGAGCACGAGGATGGTTGTCTGAGGACGGTGATAACGACAACCAATACTTCGAAGACAATGATTAAAAAAATTGTACACCACTATCGTTTTTAAGTATGTAAATTACCACAAACTTACAAATAATACCCTAATTAGTGGGTTCTTTCTTAGTTCATAAGAACTTCTTAATTTCTGTATGAAAGCTATAATATAACTCATCTTGTGGACTCGTTAGTAGATGAAAACCAGCAGAAGAATCATGTAGCAGGTTTCAACTGTTGCTGGTATTATTTATTCACTATTGAAATCAGATATGTCAATAATTGATTGTTTTAATGTCAGTTGGCCACAATACCAAAAAATTAAGATAGTAACCGACGACAATCAAGACAACAAGTGCTATTTACAATAAACACTCCACTTGTAAATCTGTTAAACATGTTTCGGTTTACTGGCGCTAGATGAACAGCACATACACTTGAGAGGCTTGGTAAAGATTGAATCCAAAAATAGCTCCAATGAGCTGCCACCAATTGTTAAACATGTATCTGAATATTCTAAAATCAATGGTCTAATAATGTCTGAAACATACACATGCTATAAGATTTGGTGGTTTTTTTCAAGACGAAAAATAATCAATGGTTTTATTAACTGCTCTAAGGAAGGGGCGCCTCTTTTTCTTGCGCCTATTTTTGTATCAGATGCTACTACTGCCAGCAAAATGTCATTATTAATTGATATATATAAGCTAATTCAAATATGAACCTTTAAAACGGAGTTGATGCTTTTAAGCTTGATATAAACTACTTTATGAATGTGTCTTCGAAATTTCAGCGTTTAGTTTTTCAAGAAGCACCTAAAACGAGCCACTATTTCACTCTATATCTCAGCTTGATCGCACATTGTTTCACCTTTTATATTCGTGGCTCAGTAGTATTTGCAGGTACTGTAAGTGGACAATATTCTCAATAATCAGAGCTGGTGTTAGAACTTTTTGCCGAGTATTTTTGCTTAGTTGTGGGCCGTTCTCAATCTCTTTAAAGAGCAGTGTTTTCCATGAATTTACGGGTTGAAGGTTTTAGACGATGTTTCTGTTTTTGCCACTGTTAGCTCTCGTCGTTACCATAAATCCTGCACTACACAAAGCCGTCGTCAGTGATCTTCTCTTTTCAAGGTATGTCACTAGAGATGCGTCAAAGAAGTCAAAAATCTTATGTTTAGTATCAAGAGCTCATTAAACTGGGCGTCAATATACGAGAAACTTTCTAGGGTGCTCAATAAGAATCAACCCAAGCACTTTTACTCTAAGTGGCATCTCTTGAATCTAGCTGTTTCTTTTGAAACATTGGTCATACTCGCCTGATAAAATACCACTTATAAGAAATGTCAACTCTAGCCATAAAGTCCTAGTAGATTTCCGGCGATAAGGTACTCAGTCAGTTTTTCGTACAGTAGTACTATATAATTATAATTGGGCATTCGAATCATCTCTACTTCTCTATCACTAATCTAACGCGCCTTCTGCATCTATTCAACTGTAATCGTTCGTGGAATTTGGTTTATAGAAAAGAATATCTTTTTGTTGAGATTTATTGGCTATATGTGCTGGTAGCTTTGGTAGCTTTGATAGCAAAAATAGTGTGTATTATAAAGATTTAATGTGATAATATCATATCCTACTAACTTGCCTCCATTGTATACAGCAGTATCCTAATGTGAAATAAGGATAAATCATCTTTAATCCATATGTGTATGTCATCTTCGAGCTACACAGAACAGTAGGCTACGATGCAAATTACGTGAAGAGAACTTAAAGAAAACAAGCTATAAATATGTATTGCAAAATTGTTGAAACTATTTCAGCGTTATAATTTCTGTACTAGACTTTTTAGCAAGACACTGAACAAGCAACAGCATAAATCGGAACGATAGTAGGTAAATAAATATTGAGGTTTCTTGTTGTGGTGATATGTTAGCATACAAGAACGTATGTGGTCAATCGGCCCAAACTATTATAGATAGTAGAACATATCACGACACTGGC
Organism: Geotrichum australiense; assembly: GCA_030563945.1. Classification (NCBI taxonomy): domain Eukaryota; kingdom Fungi; phylum Ascomycota; class Dipodascomycetes; order Dipodascales; family Dipodascaceae; genus Geotrichum; species Geotrichum australiense. The sequence goes on along the minus strand of JAJMKR010000136.1, from coordinate 16,123 downwards.
TTATAGGCGTATAAATGTGAATTCATTAACGATAGAAGTCGGGTTTTTTGACATTTAGACCATATTCGCTCAATGCGCTTCCCAAATTATCCATAGTCAGTACCAGTTTTCCTTGTCCTGAACTTCCAGCTGTCCCTGCGTTTGCAGGATCCATCAGTGCCTTTGCACGAGCCTGAGGGTTAGCTGCTGTAGATACGCTCGATGCGGATCTGATTTTCGAGTACTGATACGCGTCTGAAGCTATGTCTGAAATAAATTTTTGAGTGGCCAAAGCCAATAGTCGCTTAATGCGAGGGTCTGCTGTTGTGAACCCTGACTTGGCTAGATAGTAGTCAGTCACTGCGTCAGGAATGATAGGCGCGTATTCTTCAAGCTCATTAAGAAACTCAACCAACGGTTTGTCTTTAGGAGTTATGAAAGGGTCATTAGATGTGTTTCCATTAGGAATTTCAGGCGCGTATGGTGTGTTTTGGTTGGAAGGGCTAGCATCGCCCATTTCAATGTCTTCAGACATGGTTGCTTATGTATTGTAGTTCTACAAGTCGAAGATGTAAAATGGGATTTTGTTAATAGAGTACGAAAATGCAAGGTTGGAGAACCAAAGTTACAACTTAATTCTGTGGGTAAGGGCCACTTACTACACTATAAGTACTGTATCGTATTTCAAAAACTAACTGTGTTTTTCTGGCAAAAGTTTTGTGAGTGTATGATCTACCGTCTACAGAGCTAAGTCACATTTCCTGGCTGTACAGTACAGTAAATACAACCCTTAGAGCTGACCACTCATCTGAAAAAGTCCTACAGGGCATTACAAACCAACTCTTCTCTAGGAGTTTCAAGCTCAGATATTGTATAGTACAGTGCATCTGATACACTCTTCCACTAGAACAGCATCAGAGTCACAGTTCTTTAGAGCCTGCGCTGGTTTGTGATCTGCTTATGCATAGTTGGTCCATTTTTGAGATTAGGAGTTTTAAAAATGTTGTAAAAATGGACCCCAAAACCTTGCTAACAGTAGTAGCTCCATGTGTAACAGTTTTTGATACAATGTTTGGAACTCCAGGGACGTTTGGATTCCGGTTGACAACTGTAGTTTGAGTGTATGTGTTTTACCAGGACCAGAACTCCAAGATGAGAAAAAAATTTTGGTGATAACGTTACCAGGCATTGTTGATTTGAGTGTGTGTGATAGTGATATTGATGTGTAATACTTTAATAAATCATTTGTTTTAACAAATATATTGACGATTAAACTGGTCTTTCGTTTAATAAAAGAGCAATAAACAATTCCTGTTGAATTAAATTCAAGTTTATGATCTTTTATGTTGCGGTTAGCTTTTGTTTAGATGAAGGCGCGCGTGGGGTAGTTGATTTGACTACCGGTATATAAAAAACACTACCCTCCTTTGAGAGCGTCGAAGGAAAAATTGATGTTTGAATATTAAGTGTGTGACTAGCTGTATAGATCTTTATTTGATTCTGAGACAACGCTTAACATTCTATTTCAGAGCATTGGTGGTCAAAAGTCACCAAAACTGTGATCCTTTAAATAACTGATAAACAAATATCGATACTTGTCTACATAGGCATTAAAATATACCGGTGCTTTTCATATAATTTATTGGCTATGCTATCATATGTAAATAACTTCTGTATATAGCTCCTTTGAATGTTCTAAAAATTTTAAAAGATGCAATCATGGTCTATCAAAAACTCTTGAGCTCCGTTTTGAGGCAACTGCCTGGTATCTGTTTCGCCATTCCTCAAGCTCTCTTTCAAGATTTTCACAATTATCTTTCCATTCCCTTACTTCTCGTTCACATTTTTTGCTAGCTAATCGCAGCTTTGTCTCCGTAGCTTGCATTCCTTCGATCGTATCTTGTAGACTCTTAATTTTTACCTCATTTCTTTCTTGTTCATTCTTTAATCTTTCATTCAATTTCTCTTTTTGTGTGAGTTGTGTGGCAAGATCCTTGACTGAACGGTCATTGGATCTAAGCTGCCGGGTCTCTTCATTATATCTATTTGTCTGCTCTTCAAGCTGATTTTCTAGCTGAGAAATTTTAGCAACTAAAAATTTGGAGTCGGAATTTTTGATTCCAAGTAATTGGGCTTCCAAATCAACTATCTTCAAGTGTAACTTTTTAGTTTCTTTTTCAAGAGATGATCGCTCTTGACTGATCAAGTCTATTCTAGTTCTCTCATGTTGAAGTTGTTTTTTGATTTCTGCTTTTTCTTCTTCTAAAGCACTTAGTTTTTCTTTCGCATCATTAAAGTCTGTCGTTTTTTGGCGTATGGTCTTTTTCAATGATTCTATTTCTGACGTTCCAGGCGACGGTTGAACAAAATCCTCAAGTTGCTGTGATGCAAGAGTAAGTCTTTGTTCTAAAACTTTCTTTTCTTCCTGCAACTGATTCCTGCTTGCTCTGATCTCTTCCATGGTGGTTCTTAGAGTTTGTGCTTGTGAGAGAAGTGAAGTTACCCTTTTTTGATGAGAGAGAACAGTCTGCTCATTAGTTTTAGTCAACTCTTTGATTTTGTCTTCTAGCTGAGTTTTGAACTTCTCCCATGAAGGATCCAGATTGTTTCGAACTTTCAGCATATCCATTTCGTATTGAAGGTTTCGATTTTCAGACATGGCTTTATTAGCTTTCTCTTTCTCATGTTCAAGCTCTTCCGATAAAGACCTAATTTCATTCTTGTACCGTTCCCTCATAGTAGTAAGTGAAGATTCCAGTTCCGATGACTCTTGTTTTCGTCTATCTCTTAAGTCCTGTAGTTCCCTCATAGCACGCTTACGGGCTTCTGTAGCATGTGTAAGGTCAATTGAGCTATCTTCTAACTTATCCTCCAAAACCTGGATTTGACTTTGAAGTGTAATAAGTTTCCCTTCCTGCTCTTTGTTTTCCTTTAAAGCTTTTTTCAGGGACTCCTCCGTCTCTTTCCACTGACTCTTAGCAAATTCTTCTGAGCTAGTAGCTTTCAGAACTAGCGTTTCAGCGGATTCGAGTTTTGCATAGTAGTCCTCAGCTCTGTTTTTATATAGCTTAAGGCTGTTCGTTAGCTCCTGGTTCATAGATATTTCAGCATCCAGCCTAAATTCTAAATCTGAAATTGTAGAAACAAGAGTCTCTGGCTCTGATTCAGATACTGAAGAGCTAGTTTTATTTTGGGTTTTCTGGAGTCGAAGAACTTCTTCTTCAGCTAAAGCTAACTGATTTCTTACCTCCAGTAACTGCTTTGAAGTATCGTGGAATGCCGACATCAAATCACGCTTGGATGATTCATAATTAGCCAAAAGATCCTCAATTTCTTCCACTGATTTGCTTGATATATCTAGCATTTTCACTGAATCAATCACTGGGAGAGCATCGTTGTTTTCTTTGTTCAAGTCAAAATAGATGTTTGTGACCTTCTTCTTCCCATTTTTAGAATCAGGTTTTCCGCCTCCATAAAGGTTATCGATTGTTGATCTGATGCCATTCACTGCATAGATTGAACGTCTCTTACTTCCAGGACTAGAAGGGGGAGAAGAGTTCATTTTGATTTCTTCTAGCATCGACCGGCTATTGGGAAGAGTTAGAGTATAGTCGCTTTTTGATTTATCTCTCAATTGTTTCTCCAAATTCGACCTCGCCTCTTCGGATTTTTTCAAGGCTCTTTCAGTTTCTTCCAGCTTCCTAGAGAGTTCAAACGCATTTAGAGGAGAATTTCCAAAATCTAGAGATCTATTTTTTGTATGGGTAGATTTCGATATTTTCTTACTCTCGGCTAGCTCCATTTCCAGCATATGAATTTGAGATTTCATCTTGCGCTTTTCTAAATCGCCCTTTATGTGTTGGCTTTGTATGCTGTTCAGCTTTTCTTCTAACGATGATTTTTGGTGTTCCAGGTTAGTTTGGGCTCTTCTCGCACTCGATATATCATGTTTCAGATCTTCCACTTCTTGCTCCAATTTTTCCTTCTGTTTATTCGCAGTTTGAGTTTCAAGCTTAGCGTCTTCTAAACTTTTCCGTAGTTCACGCTCCAGAATTTGCAGCTGAGCTTTTTCTTCATTCAGTTTAATCCTTTGACTTGCTGCTTCGTCAGTGAAAGAAGTTCTGAGTTTCTTTAGATGGTCGTTTTTCTTCGTAAGGTCTTTGCTGAGCTTTTTGTATTCGAAAGTAACATCTGTAAGTTCACGTCTCGTGCTTTCAAGATCTTCAGAAATCTGGTTTTTTTCCAAAATAAGATATTCTTTGCTAGCCAAATCATCGTCTATAAACTTTTTCAGTTGTGCTATCTGTTTGGTCAACAGCATTTTTTCAGTAGCAGCATATTCTAGTTCCGTACGTAGCTTATTTGACTGGGAAACTGTATCTGCCATCCGATTTTTGACTTCCTTCATATGCTTGATGCTTTCATCCCGAGTCATTTCAACAGCCTGCAGTTTTGCTTTAAGCTCAGTTAGCTCATGCTTATAAGAATTCTCCAAGTTAATTTGCTTTTTATGTTTTTCAAGATCTTGATGCAAAGCCTTGTTTTCTGATTTGAGATTAGCAAGCTCATACAAAGCATCAGACGCTCGAGACTTTTCTCTAATAAGACGTTCTATTTGTTGCTGTTTAGCCGTCAGATCTTGATGAAACCTTTCTCGCTCGCTTTGTGCAGCTTTCTCTTGAAACTTCAGCTTCTTTTCTAACTCGTCCATTTTTCTTGTCATCATTTTTTTTGTTTCATCGTTTTTGACTTCATTCGAAACCTTTGCTTGTAATAAAGATCTTGCCTCTTCCTCGTCCTTTTCTAGCTCCTTACATAGAGTTTTTAGTCTATTTACTTCCTTCTGCAATGACTGGACTTCGTAGCAAACGTCTTCATACTTTTTTTCAGTGAGTTTTAGTTGTTGACTAGCATTGTTGAACTGGGAATCCTTCAAATCGAGATCAGACTTAATCTTTTCCAATTCAGCTTCCTTCTTTTGAACCATATTCTCATAGTCACCAAAAGATTTGCATGTTTCGTCGAGTTCCTCTCTTAACTCCTTGTTTTCAATAGAAAGCTCAACAACTCTGTTAGTCACGCTATTAAGGCGGGTCTCTAGTTCCTCATTTTCAATCTTTCCTTCAAGTTCATTTATTTTGGACTCTTTTTCTTTCAGTTCAAGCTTGAGAAAATTAAGCTCATCGACAACATTCTTAAACTCTTGAAGCTTTTCGGCTTGCAAAGAACTATTTCTGGCCATTTCTTCTTCTAGCCCTTTCAATTTGGATTTCAGTGCAAGTTTTTCATTTTCCAAGTTGGTAATAATTACAGCTCCATTTTCAAGCTCAGCTCTTAAAGTATCAGCTTGACTATCGACGCGCTTTTTAGCACCCAAAAGCTCTTCACATTGCAGCTCTAAAGAGTCCAGATCTTCAAGAGCGCCAGTCAATTGATCTTCTAAATCGGCCTCTCTTTCTTGTGATCGTTTCAAAATTTCCTCTTTATCTAAAGCTAGTCGCCTTTCACTTTTAAGGGTGTTCTCAACACGTTTCAGTTCATTTTCAAGTCGTTTGTGGTTATCCATTACAGCAAGACGCTCCTTCTCAAATGTTTTCACAGTGTTTTCGAGTTTCTTAATGACGATATCTTGAGCTCTACTACTACCAGAATCAGACACGGCTAGGAGTGGTTTTATACTCGCATATGACTTGAACCATGAGTTTTTTCTAATGCTTAAATAGATCTCCATGTTTCTCTTGATCAAACTAGCAGCGTTCACTTTTCCAACCGATTTTCGTATTTGTTTTCTCTTGAGAGACCCCCGAGCAATAGCTTGAAATCCGGTTATCAGACTTTCTACCATCTTCTCTTTTCGTTCCTCAAGTTCAGCTAAAACACCAGATTTGAAAAACAGTTTGGTGCGCCCAACTTTATATAGATTATCGTCTATTTTTAGCTTCTTGAGAATAAGTTTGGCAGCTTTCTGACCTTCCAAATAACCGGAGGGCATATCTGAAACAAGAATACCATATCTCTGCTTGAACTCATTCAAAAACAAGCGATTGGGGTATCCTGATCTTGCAATTCTAATACCTTCTAGGACACCATTGCATCTTAGCTGATCTAAAACCAACTGGTTGTCAAATTTCCTTGGATGTTTTTCATGGTTGGGTAAAATGCATCTTACAAAATGAGGATGGGTTGAGTTCAGTTGATCCATGAGATTTATTAATTGCTCTTTATGCCGTTGTGCAACAGTTCTAAACAAACCTTTTTTAGTGACTTTCTCTTGAGTAGATGCATCACACGAAAAAAGCTTTTGCACATTAGTATTAGATGATTCAATAAGAAGTTGAGTTAAGTTGTCGTTTAAGGGGTCTTTATTCTTTTCCAGCCAGCCATCAGTTGAATATTCCACCTCTGCTGCATAATGCGTAAGAATAAACCCTTGTGTTAATCTTGACCGTCGATATTTGTCTGATTTACCATTCCATAAACTGTGTAATTTATCGGTAAAAGACTCGTCGGTTGCCTTGGGCATAACACAATCTTCGTCCAAACAAGAAAATATACCTATCGGATTAGATTTTTCTATGAGGTCGATGGTTGGTTGTAAATCGTGGCCGAAATCAATGTATTTCCAGTTGATATTTTCTCTCTCGTATTCTTCTTGCTCTAATACAAACATATGATGATTGAAGAATTGTTGCAGTCGTTCGTTTGTGTAGTTGATACATAGTTGTTCAAAGCTATTGTGTTCGAAAATCTCAAATCCTGCTATATCAAGAACTCCAATGAATAACTCAGGATCGTCAGTCGGTTGAAGTGAGTCATTTATTTTATCCACAATGGATCCAAAAGTTTTCTCATAAAGCGTTTTGGCTAAAGCATCCAGTGAATTCTTCACTTGAATCGACGATCTAGATTGATGAACCCACTCTCTGCCCGCCTTTACTTTTGGTCTAAGTAGGCCTTTTAAAAACTGCTCTGTACTTATCCCAAGTAAATGACAAACAATTTCAGCCTGTGAAGAGTCAACTAGTCTTGCTTGATTACTTCTTTCTGATCCCAGTTCAATATTTCCTAAATGTAAAATAGCAGCCAGCACTTTGAAAATATCTAGTTGATCTGCTCTGGTGAATCCCATGATGCCAAATGACTTTATTAACGACTGAAATTCTAGATTATCGCTGACTCCTTTGATAACTTTATTTGAATGTTTTAAATATGCATACTTTCCTGGATTGGGCTCTAGTCTTAGCTCTTTTTGCGTCGCACTATCCAAGCCCTCTAAAATTTGATAGAAGATGTGATAATTTCGTTCAGCTGAGTTCTGGTAAATGACTCTAGATTTCTCTAATAAGTACCATTCTATTGAAGCACCCATGATTTTACCTTCGTTGCCAAACTCAATTCGGATGAACTTTCCGAATCTCGACGAATTGTTGTTTCTTACTGTTTGCGCATTTCCGAAAGCTTCTAAGATTGGATTAGCCTGCAGAATTCGATGCTCAAAAGAATCTTCTTTCTTGTTATGACTAGATGTTATGGCAGCCAGGTATTGAATAACTTTCTTGGTATTCTCAGTCTTACCAGCACCGGATTCACCGGTGACAAGAATGGCTTGGGATTCAAGTTCCTTTATCATATCTCCATATGCTAAATCGGTAATTGCATATATATGAGGTTCAGCTTCTTCTCGTTGTTTATTCCGATAAGCAAAAACCATGTCGTCACCGTATATTCCCAAGCTCTTATACGGATTGACGGCCACTAAGAAAAGGCCTGAGTATGTCTAGCTAATGTTAGTATTTTACATAATGCACATGTAAACAAGAGACTCACATAAATCATATCCGACATGTAGCGGGTAAACAAGTTATGAACGACAGATGGTTCATTTAGATATGTTAAGTCTGCCATATCTCGAACGTTTTCAAAGTTTGGAGGGTTGACTCGATCAGTGTTTTCAAGCTTGACATGCCGATCCTATTATCTACTAGTTAGTATTTACAGTATATCAATAGTAGCTTTTGACACATACTGAACCATCTTCGCAACTGACTCTAATATCAGAACCTGACTGCTGGATTATGAAGCCTTTGACAAAAGCCTTTTTTTCATCTTTGACCCAAACCCATTTTTTCTCGTGATTCCATGCTTGATTGGACCTCGATACGTCTTCACTTGATGTGTTAGGTGTTTCATCCACATCTTCGCTGATAGAAGGTCCACCAGGCATTATTTATAGTATGTTGACACTGGCTATTGAGATTTTTATTGTCGCAAGGTAGTTTTGAAAATAAACAAAGAGGCTTGATTCGAAAGGTGGAACAGATTTAACAGAATGTGTATCCATTCATGTTTTGATATTTCCTCTTCGGGTTTAGGCTTAAAGTCACCGTAGAAACCGTCTGTGTTAGCCGTACGCTGCTTATTGCACTAAAAATAATAAATTTCACGCTCAGACGCATGTTAACTTACTCTGTGTCAATTCTATAATATCAAAACTATGCTACTCATAAATTTTGTAAAATGGTCACTTGGTTCATACTTCAAATATTTTCTTCCTAGAACTCGTTCAAATCTTTTGTCTCAAAATAAGCATTCACTCAACATTACAAATGTTCATAGATTCCAAAAGAGAAACGATGAGTAGATATATCTCTACATAACCCAAAAATATGCAGTTTCCAAAAATCACTCTACGTTGTGATAACCACATAATATGATACACAACATTCGTAGAGAAACTTGAGATCACTGTAGCAGTTCTTGTTAAAAAAGATAAAAAATAGAAAAACAGATGAGAATTTTGTCTTTACTTCTATATTCGATAGAACCATATATACTTATTTAACTTTCGTAAAGATATGGCTCCTTCTAGTAGTAAGTCGAAACCGAAAGAGAGTCTTTCACGACAAAGCTCACAGATAGATCACACTCAATACCACGATAATGCGGTTTTGGAAAGTGGGCCTGTTCGTCGTCGAAGTGTTAAATCAGCAACTGTATCGAGAGGCCATTCCATTAAGTCTTTAAATATTATTCCAAGCGATGACGACGAAAGTTTTAAAACTGCTCTAAAGATATCTGGTAGCTCCGATGAAATGAGTTCAGGCGACTTATATGATGCAAAAACTATACCAAGCAGCGAAGAATCAAAAAGCTACGTGGTACATAATTCTGGTACGCCCATTGCGGATAGATTCGCTCCTACTACGCCCATCCAAAAACCTCTCGAAAATTCACCCATCAAAAGTCCTAGTTATCCAATTGTTTTACCCGAACTTGAAGACATCAAAGATGCTGATAGTCAAACTTCTGATAAATATGGAATGGAAGATCATCTCAGTATTATTGAGAGCGAGATTGATCAACAAATACTTTTGAAAACACTAACAACAGCGTCGCAAGGCTTAGCAAGAAACGACACTTTTGACCTTAAAAATGTTACACCTTTAGCAACAAGCGACTCAGTTTATATCGTTGGAGAGGATTTTGATAGTGATAGTGATGGATATGTGATCAAGAAAAAACTTTCAGATAGAAAGTATAAAAAAAATGTCAATTCAGTTAAGAACGAAGAGGGGGGAGGCGAAAAAAAATATGATGATCAAGACGAAGAAAGATTTGGATCAACGAGTAACAGGCTCAGAATCGCTTTAATTCTTCTCTCCCTTATGCTAATGGCGTCATTGGCTACAAATATCTATACAGGAGTGTGAGTGTAGAAACTCTGATGACATATTATTTGACATGATGTTAACAGCCAATAGGGCATATTCTAAACTGGCGAACAAATTAGGATCTAGTGATAACAATGGTATCAAACAAGATTATTTGAACTTTGAACACACCATGGGATATGAACGCATTACTAAGGATGATCCTGAAGTGAAACGGCTTTTGCATGACCCCAATTTGAGAAAAATATTTCGTGGAATTGATTATTCTCCGCTCAATGTTCAGTAAGCTTTCTTTTACCGTCCCAAATAATTCAAATCTATACTAACCATTATAGATATCCTGCATGTGGCTCAACACAAAGAGATGTGACTCTAGACATAACCATACTTTCTCAGTTGACTGACAGAATAAGGTTGTATGGAACAGATTGTTATCAAGCTGATTATGTCTTGAATGCCATTCGAGACTTGGATGTTAATATGACACTATCTCTTGGTGTGTGGATAGACAAGTCCTATGAAGGGAGCAGAAGGCAAATGCAAGATATGAAACGTATTGTTTCAATGTACCCTTCCAAGCACATCGATTCTATATTAGTAGGTAATGAGGTTCTTTTTAGAAATGACATGAGTGAAGAGGAACTCATTGCACACATTTCATCAACTAAAGAATTTCTGAGAGTTCGTAATATTGATATTCCAGTCGGCACGTCAGAGATTGGAGCAAAATGGAGCCAAAACCTTGCATCTCATGTTGACATTCTGGCTGCAAATATACATCCATTTTTTGGAGGAGTTCCAGTTAACGTTTCAACTAAATGGTAAGTTTCAAGTGCTTTGTTTTGAGATAAATATTGACATTCTTGATTGAGTAGGACATATCAATTTTTATACGAGCAGGTTTTAGCTGATATGATCGAATGGGATGTCGTTCCTTCTAAAATAGTGATCTCAGAAGTTGGATGGCCATCCGGTGGTGGGCAACTATGGGGCTCCGTTGCAGGAGTCAAGGAGTTACAAACCCTGTTGGATGACTGGATTTGCTCAGATGAGAACAATGATGATATTGGTTGGTATTGGTTTGAAGCATTTGATGAGCCCTGGAAAGTTGTATTTCACACACAGGATCAAAAGTGGGAGACGCAATGGGGATTGTTTAATTCCAATAGAAGGCTAAAAGAAGGCATCAAACTGCCAGTATGTCCGTCATATAACAAGGCCGAAAATAAAGACCATACTACTAAGGTACAGGTATTAGGAGATAGGGAGTCACCATAGATGAGATGTTAACAATACATATTTGTGCTTAAGGTTTTTTATAGCAGCATGCTTTTGTCTTAGCTCTAATGTGCAGAGTCATGATGTATTTTCTCAAGAATCCATAGTAAATTTAGTGCATACAATGCTGTTTCAAAACCCTAACTTCCCAAAGTAGGGCTTAAATTTTTCGAATTTTCGTCTGTTTGATTTTTATACAGTCTTATCCAGACTTCTTCTCCTCTTCTCCTTTTTTTCCCTCTTTACACATAATTACTTTCGGAATACCAAGTAGCTTCTTATATGCTTCCGTTATTCTGCTACATAAATGGCCGAAAGGAGATTAATTCGCAATTTCAAAGTTGCTCCCATTTATAATCTGGTCCGGTCTTTTCTTCGATGCCTGGATTTTGGTTCGCTTGTGGGGAACACACTCAAATATATGTAAATTTATAAGCTAAAAATATGATAACAAATTAACAATACATGAAACACTTGCATGCTCTTTTGAAAAATACATCATGTTATGTAGTATACTGTGTTCAATATATCTGCGAATTACACATTGAATGTCTGTTTGTAGTACGATGTGATTGATTCAAGCATTACTCCAGTGTCTTCAAACCGGGTACGGCAATCAGTCTACTAGTAATTCAGGCAGTGATGTACAACCAGCTCAACCTCTGCAGCATACTAAGTTTTCTTTAAACCCCCAATGTTTAAGATATACCAACTGTCTAACTCACGAAAAGAAATCAACAGAACATATTCATCGATTAGCATAGTGCTTATCTATACTAATTAGGGCTGGTACGAAAAGTCCAAATCGGACTTAATTACCTAAGTGTTTAAAGTAGAAAGCTTATTTGCTTTAATAGTATGGGAGAAAATATTGAAAAAGCATATAAGCAAAAAATGGGTGACAATTACCTAATAAGGCAATCGTATTTCTTAATTAGGAATAGCTCCATGTACTGTGTACTGTATCTAATATTTAGTACCTAAGCCATTACACTATCCTACTTATGACCTGATACATGGTACATTATGAATTGCCAGAAGTTGGGAATTGCTAACATACAGTACAAAATATTTCAGAATTGGGCGTTCTGATTGGTTGAAGGGCTTGTGGTACGAAAAGTCGATCTTGGACTTAATTAAGGTGCTAAAAGCAAAAAGTTTAAACTCACGAGTGAAAAAGCATGAAGTTTGGACTTTTCGTACCAGCCCTAATACTAATGAGATTCATTATCAAATTCTTCAAATTGGGGTATTTGTTATAACTTATGCCATATTATATGTCTGAACACTTACTAGTAACTCCAGGTGCTGATATTTATGTTCTGCCATCTTATGGATGTCTGAAATCAGCTACTTTCTGAAAATATATTACCTAATCGGGAAATTTCTAATTTTGTTAATGTTGTAAATTATTAGGCTGTTTACCTGACAAAAAGCTATCATATTAACATGAATGGTAGATTGAAGTTATCAATTCAGAAATCGATACTATAAGTTTCGACGTGATAAGAAAAAATTTCAAACAGATCCAAAGTCCAAAAAACTCAATGATAACATCAATACATAAAATGCATACTTTAAGTCTACAATACGTTGACAATATGTTCAATTTCGTTTATATGGTGTACGTTCTTTACTACTTTCATATTTTACTAAAAAGATTGGTTCAGGCAAGAGAAATAACTTTTTTCTAAAAGACCTTCTTGGTTGCGTTTTGGAAGTGCATATAGATTAGAAGATTCCTTACTGTTGACGTTATTCCACAGTGGTATTTATTCTTATTGGTATTCTGTAATACTTTTGCGTGAGAATAGTGGCTTCTTGACAGAAAAAAGATTTAAGAAAAACTTGAACTAAACACATCTATAAGGCCCAAAGATAAAATTCGGTGTATCTCATTTCGGCTAAAAGAAACACTTGAGGTATAAGTATCCTAGAGACTCCAGAACAGTGTATCTTCTACAATATATATATTATCATAATCTTTTTTGTAATTTTCAACCAATTTATCAGCGGTTGAATTTTTAGACATTATTGAGATTAGGCTCGATATCAGTATTAATTACCGTCACCTGACCCAGTTCTCTAAACACCCTCAACTAAACTGAACAACAAACTTTGCAATAACGTCGCACAATAACCATATCTTAATGGGCAGCTCAAAGTCTCTACAGCTATAATGTCGACTTCATTTCATTCTCCGAATTCGAATGTGAAAAATAGAAAACAGAAGAAAGCGAATGCCACCACGAAATCTCAGAACAAAAGAACAATCCTCAAAGAGCCAAATACGAAAACACCCCTTGCACATGATGAGTTGATAACAAGTCCCCTCAGTGAATTTCTTTCACCGTTTCGACCTGCATCCACGCAATGGGTTGCAAGATATGTCTACTTATCGTTTGCACTTATATTGAGGCTTGCTGTGGGATTGGGGCCTTATTCTGGGCAAGACACGCCCCCAATGTACGGAGACTTTGAAGCACAGAGGCATTGGCTTGAAGTTACTTATAATCTACCAATAAAGGAATGGTATTTCCATGATTTACAATGGTGGGGACTAGACTATCCTCCACTTACGGCCTATCATTCGTGGCTTCTCGGGTGGATTGCCAATTGGATCGAACCTGCGTGGGTTGCACTTTACGATTCAAGAGGATTTGAATCAGATGGATTGAAGAGTTTTATGAGAGCTACAGTTGTGGCTTCAGAGCTGGCTTTGTATATTCCTGGTGTGATTGCATTTGTGAGAGGAAGAGGAAAAACTGCAATCCAAAACTCGATATGCAGCGCAATGATTTTATTCCAACCTGCGCTGATATTGATTGATCATGGCCATTTTCAGTACAATTGTGTTATGCTTGGGTTTGCAGTGTTGAGTATGGTTGCCTTGCAGAATGGTAAACCTCTCCTTGCTAGCTTCCTGTTTGTCTTAAGTTTGGGATTTAAACAGATGGCGTTATATTATTCGCCGGCAGTCTTTGCATACTTACTGGGCTCATGTGTATTCCCTAGAATCAACTTGATGAAATTGATCTCAATAGGAACAGTTACTATTTCAACGTTCATTATTTTACTTTTCCCACTATTTTTAGCTGGAGGATTGCCTGTTCTGCAGCAAGTCGTGATCAGAGTATTTCCTTTTGGAAGAGGTCTTTGGGAAGACAAAGTAGCCAATGTTTGGTGCACGTTGAACACTTTTGTTAAGCTCAAAAATCTATACACGTTGCCACAACTTCAAAAATTATCGCTATTTGCAACGTTGGGATCGTTATTTCCATCTATGGCCATAACCTTTTTGTACCCTAAAAAGACCATTCTTCCTTGGGCATTCGCTGCGTCGGCTTGGTCCTTCTTCCTCTTTTCTTTTCAAGTCCATGAAAAGTCTGTGCTTTTACCACTTATGCCAACAACGTTGCTTTTGTCTCTTGGAGATCAAAATGTTACAGATCTCGTGATTTGGATAAACAACGTTGCTGTGTTCTCCATGTTCCCACTGTTGAGCCGTGAGGGATTAGGGCTTCAAACTTGGACTATGACCCTTTGTTGGAACTGGTTGATTGGAAGTAAATTGCCTACTAATTGGGCTTGGAAAGGTATTGTTTTGTCTAGTTACTTGTCAATGATAGGTGTTTTTGGTGGAATGTTATATGGTGAAAACTTTTCAATCGTTAATTCGTTAGTGGACAAGTATCCAGATATGTGGACTTTGATCAATGTGAGCTTGAGTTGTGGATATTTTGGTTTATTCTGGCTTTGGATGTTGTATAAAATGGTGATACTACGAAACGGAGAACAATAAGGTAATGATGTCCCATTTTCGAGACTCAAATCAGTGATTTTGTCATAACATCTTAACCTGAAAAAATTGGCAGATAGATAACACAAACTAGATTTATGGACGTATACACTTCATATTTAATATACCTGAACAAATAGGCGGTTCGTTTAAGCAACAAGATTTTCTGATTTACTCGGTATAACTTTATGAATGGAAGAGATGGAAATGTCCTCAGTTTGTATAAGATGGGCGCTAAGTTTAATGTAGAACAGACGCACCAGTATGAAGCTGGACGACAAAATATCCAACGAACGACAAGTTGGCATGAGAATTCCTCAGGGATCACCGGTTTCCCCCATGTTGTTTCCAATCTTCATTAACTCACTTCTGGTTAGAATATCTAATACAGGAGCACGAACTATCGGGTTTATAGACGACATTACTATCTATGTCTCTAGATCTACAAACTGGCAGAAGTTCTTGAAGTCTGTCAGCAATGGGCTGTTGAAGTTGTGCTGAAATTGACTACGGTGATAAACTAAGATTTGTTCACTTAGGCAACGAATACGCGACTGGGAAAGGCGGGAAATTAACAAAGAAAAAATCAAAACCCGCTCCTAGGAAATTAAAGCTTCCTGGAAATCCGGGGTCACGAGCAGCCACTAACTCCCTGAAATTACTTGGCCTAACTATTGATAGTCGTCTGAGGTTCTCGGATCACTTTCGATACGTTATGGTTAAAGCACAACGCACAGCTGGCAGAGTTTACCAACTTGGAGGTAGGAAGGAAAGTGTTACCGATTCAATTTCTATTCAACTTTATCTCACTTGTGTTCGTCCTATTTTGGAGTATGCAAGCATAATTTGGTATTCATTCATTCATAATCAGTTTATTGTCCTATGTCAAATAACTTATAAAAAATTTAAACTAATAAATAAAATAACATAATAGTTTAAACTAACAAATGAAATACAAATAATTGTCTTTCATGTCAATAAACTTATAAAGAATAAACAATCAAAATTAGTTCAATGTATTACGTCAAATATTTCCAAATCAATGAATACTGAATCTAAAAAAAATCAAATTTTTTCAAATTCCGCTGAATTTACCAAAATTGAGGTCTGGAGTATTAACAGACAGTCAAAAATTTAAACTAATAAATAAAATAACATAATAGTTTAAACTAACAAATGAAATACAAATAATTGTCTTTCATGTCAATAAACTTATAAAGAATAAACAATCAAAATTAGTTCAATGTATTACGTCAAATATTTCCAAATTAATGAATACTGAATCTAAAAAAAATCAAATTTTTTCAAATTCCGCTGAATTTACCAAAATTGGGGTCTTTTTTTTTTTTTTTTTTTTTTTTTTTTTTTTTTTTTTTTTTTTTTTTTTTTTTTTTTT